>JAECUM010000344.1:0-198476 GCA_016617855.1 Megalonaias nervosa | reverse complement strand
AAATAAATTCTTCTAACTAAACTAATATAAACTCTACCCGAGTGTGTGTGTGTGTGTGTGTGTGTGTGTGTGTGTGTGTGTGTATTTCGGAGTTTGGGATCCTTTATTTGCAAAAGATTATGTAATTTTTGTCATATTTATCCTCTGCTAGACTAGTCTTAGCTCAACTGTTCCATTGTTATATCAGAATATTTTCTGTTGACGATGTAAAGATCCAAAGGTTAAAAGTAAATACGAAGTTTGGAAGTGATCAAAAAAGGCTGGGCATAGCAACAAAGTTTAAATAAGTAGGTATTTACATTAAAGAAACACAGCTGACCATGCATTTGAGAAGTGGGACTAAAAATAAACTTGGCGAATGTTATGTAGCGGTGTTTAGGAAAACATACACGAAACTTGAAAGTTATATTTGTCATGAAGATTATCTTAGTACCTTTCCACACCTCCATCCACCATTCCATGTACATGCATCTATCTATCCATCCTTCTATATATCTATCTATATATTTATCTATCTATCTAATGCTTCCTGATTACCTGGTATGATAGCCATCATACCGTAATTAAGGAAGTGAGAAAAGTGAGTTCCGTTTATATTGATTGGTTTGTTGTTTCTGTAGCACAAACATGGTCATGACTTTTGTTACTCTTGTGCGGAATATGTGAAATTAGAACATTCTGAGACTTGATGTCGACAATATTTAATATCAACATTTACCGTAGTTACATATTCTCAAATAACGATTTAAAACATGCAAGAGCAGTAATATGTGTTACTTGAGGGCTCCACAAGCTTAACATTACGCCATAGGTTTACGTTAAACGTTGTTAAGGGGCTCTACAGGGAAAGCCCATGTGTAACTTGTCTATAGGTTTAACATGAGCGGCAGTTGAAGGCTCTACGGGAAATGTAATGTTAAATAATTTTGATTACAATTTGATTACACACCCCTACTATCTATCACCCACTTTTGTCTATTATCCATGACACACCCGACTACCTAACAAAAAGAGCAGGAGTGTTTATAGACGCACACTATACTTACATACACACGAACATGCTATCACACAATGGTAAGAGTGTTTATAGAGACACTAATATACCCTCACATAGACATACTATACAATCACACAAGCTAGCAAGGGAAGAGTGTTTACGGACACACTTTAAACTCGCGCAAACATACTATACAATCACACCCGGGTTAGAAGATTTTAGTTTCCTTTGCTATCAATGACACAAACATAAACATTCGAAAGTCGGAAACCTGTGTCGAACTGCGCAGGACGCAAATCTTTGAGCCCAAGTTGTCTTAGTGGAGACAACGAGCTTTAAAAGAGTCTGATTGGCCTGCTTCTCCCAATTTTCTTCTTTTATTTTCTCATCAGGGATCCAGTCTTTATCTCCCCGTCGCCTCACTTGCTCTTGGATCTTCATCCAGGTGGCATTGATGAGTGGGAATTCCCCCACCCCACCCGACCCCTCTCTCTTCCCCACTCTCTATTCTGCGTTTTCTTCTTTCCTTTACTATTCCTTTACCCTCTTCTCGTCCACCCACGCCCTTTTAATTACCTCCATCCCTTCATTCATCACCTCTCTTACAAACTCCTTCGCTATTCTCAAAGAAGTAATCTTCCTTTTTAGGTAACATTTGTAGTGTTGACGCTTCATCTCATTTACGTCACCCAGGAGGTGCTCCATGCTGTATGAAACTCGTAGCTTTCCCAATATGTTTCCTCTTTACAGTGCTGGTCAGCCATTCTTCTTTCTCTCAAAAGGACTGACGATGAATGCTAAGACTGTCTGTTTGACTTGGTTTAAGTCGCATGCGGCCATTTGGCCATGTGGGACTGGTTAATGTAGTTTTGTCTTGTGTATCTATTGGTACAGATGCTTACCAATATTTTTTTCTGCGGTTTTAAGATAGGTACCGCATTGTGCGGTTAGCCCCGATGGTCTGGGGATTTGACAACCTTGTATTCTTACTAATTTTGGGGTCAGATTAGCGGATAACATGGTTAATTCCCTTCTAATCCAAAACATTCTAAAATTTGTTCATGTAGATATAATACCAGAGGAGTTGTACGAAGTGAATACAAATAACATGTTTGACATTTCTGGTGTAATGTTTAGAGTATCAGTTAATCTTTATTATTAGCAATTAATAACGCATAAGTAAAATTGTTCACTAGAGAATCGGATACCAGCTTTTGCCAAAACGCCGCACTGTCAGTCAATGTCTTAACTAAAATGAATTATAAATATCGGTGCATTTTGTGTTAGAATTTCTTAATTTTGCCATTTTTCTTACATTCAAGGTAAATAAAATTGGGGAAAATATATTTCATCCCTTTGAAATATATTTCTTTTTACATTTTTCATCATCGGACAGTTTAAAATGACTTAATAAACAACCTGAGTAAGCTCAACTATAGAATTTTCACATCTATCTTCTCATTAAGTAACATATACTTATTTTTATTAACAATGACTGAAAGCCACAAAAGCATACGTGTGTTTCTCATATAATCTACCCATCATAAGCACATAAATTAATTGCTTGGACCCATAATAAATATTATAAATGACCTTGCTAAGATGCTATTCTGAGAGGATTATAGTGATGCGTGTATCTAAAATAGATGTTGAACATGTGTGACGCGGTGTCAGCTTAGTTGTGGCCAGGTGATGGTTGTGTGGGTTGAATCTTTCAATTACAATGTCAAACCTATTCTCGTTAACACCAAAAGGAGTCTGGGAACTTTGGAGGTAATGCCAGACAAATGATTAATATCTTGTTAAACTGATCCCAGTTAAAGCACGTGTCTTAATGGTCTATGGATCATTCTGGGTTATAGAATCCGAGAAATCGCATTAAAGAAATTTAAAGTTATACTGGTTCTTTCTCGGTGTCATTAAAAGAACCCCGCAACATTTGGTGGCAGCGGTGGTATCCCTACAATAACCTGAATAAGTTTCAAAGGGATATGAGACAATAATTACAATATAACGAGCTGTGGATTCCGTAACAGTATTTAAAGTCTTAAAACTGTGGATTCCTTTTTAATGTACTTTTGCCGTGGATAACGGCAAAAGTTTGGTGAACCATTGAAACTGTGGATTCAGTGTTGATGAACTTTTGCCGTCGATTCGGTGGAATTGTTGATGAACTTTCGCAGTGAAGTTTGGTGAGCTTGTGACTTCTTGTATGCCATTGCCGTCACTTTCGGTGGAATTTTGGCAGATTTTGAAAACTGTCGATTCTGTTTTGATGAATTTTTGCCGTAAATTTTGGTGCAAGTACTATTGGGAAAGTATTTGATTCAAGTTAGAGTTATAATTATCACTTCTTGAGGCAAGCGATGGCTATGGCAGAATAAGTTGACATTGAAGAAGTTTATGAAAGAACAAAACGGAGTGCTGCACAGGAAGCAAATTTGATAACATTCACAGACGTCGATGTCGATCCAGAAGACGAAGAGGACATAATGGTCCCTCCTAAAGGAAGGCAACAACGAAGAAAGACCGGAAACACAAAGAATACAAGAGAAATTGAAAGCGATTATGATATTGAAAGACAAAAATTAAAACTTGAGCGGGAGAAATTACGAATGGAGCACAATCGTAAACTTAAAGAGCTGGAGTTAGAGATAGAAAAGTGAGACATAAAAAGAGGGACATAAAAGGAATGACAACCTCACATTCAAAGTCAAGCTTCAAACTTACAATTATCACGTGAAGAAAGATATTCTAACATTTTTGGGTGAATTTGAGACCGAGGCAGACCAGGCAAATTGGGGTGATGAAATGAAAATCCTGCAACTTAAAACTGCTAACAGGAGAGGCAAGAGAGGTACCACAACAAGCAAGAAACAGCTATGTTGAGCTAAGAAAAACGTAGATAAATAGGTTTGGGAAAAGACCTAATGAATATTTCAGCCAGATGGAAATCACAACAAAGGACGCAGTGAAACATACAAAGTTTTGATGGCACGTATAGAGCAGTATTTAACACGATTCAATGACAGTCGTGATCCACATAGACGCTGAGCTGATGAGTATTTATTAAAGGCCCTCCCGCCAGCGCAAGCCCAATGGATAAGGCGCAATAAGGGCAGTGGACCTGTTGTCGACGCCGCTGAGGACTACGTTTTGCCTATCAATTACAATAAATTGCACCTTAAGGATACTGGTCCTTAAAATATTAATTAAAACATTAATCTGAACTTTCATTTTTCACGATTTCTTAATCCTGGAATTGCAAGTTAATTTAGAATGAATGCGTAGAATGTTGACGAGATATGTAACAATTTCTCATCGTCCATATATCTGCACAACGTAGTTTACGTCATTCGCTTTCATGATGACACGATGTGAGGCTTTCCATTGTGCTTTCACTTTTGATGCATCTGAAAGCAACAATGCAAGAATCTCATCTCCAAACCTAAGTTCCCTTTTGATAGCATTTTTGTCGTACCATGATTTCGCGTTCTTGCGATACTCGGATTTTCTTTTAATCACTCCCTTATATCGGCCAATCACTGAGGAACCGACTTCTGTGTCTCACTCTCACTGGTGAAATGACCCTTAAGAATCTTCATCGGCCCTATCACTCGTCAACCAAAGAGAAGCTCAAACGGTGAAAGCCAGTTGCCTCTCGTAGTACCTCCCTATAGAAAGGCCGCATCTCATTCCACCTTTTACCGTTTGTGGAACACAATTTTTTCAATTTTAAGGGTTCTATCAAATCTTTCAACTATTCCATTAAATCGTGGCCCGTAAGGTTATTATCCCCTTCATTTTCAACATGTTGTGGAGTTGTCTTAGAAGAGCAGTTTTGAAATTGGTCCCTTGGTCTCGGCCCCTCCCCTGTGATGATTTTTTTCGGTTTAGGGATATATCGCCTATTCATTAAAAGCTGCAAAAATCTGCAGCCAATTTTGGCTGCACGCATCATTGTACATGCTATACACTTATCGGTATTTCTCGCAGCTGTGGAGCTACCATCGGCTAAAGGTTCTTGTGATATGTACATTATATTTCCGGAGCAAATTCAATGTTTGGTGACTTGTACAACCACGTGAAATAGCACAACCATCTGTCCTGTGACCATTTTGAATTCAGCACTAGATATGGCTGTTACCAAATACCCGTATGTGTCTACAGTTTGTTCCAGAAAAGATCTGCATGCAGCAAAATGGCACATTTTAATGAACAGGTGACCTCGTATCCATCTATCAACCATCAGTATCAACAGAGATTTGGGGGCGGTTGATTTATCGGACTACCTTGGTCTGTAAGGATAATCTTAGGCTGAACAGGCCAATAAAAAGCGCAGGCAGTTGTTTTGGCATCAAACCACATTAGGCCTAACATTGTGCAGCTGATTAATCGGCATGTTCTTGTCATTCATGATGGATGTCATCCTCGTCCTCATCAGGATCATGGTCACTATCTTCATCCGAAATAGCCTATCCGGGCTCATGTCGTCCAGTTGGTGGGAACGGACCCCGCAGTCTTTTATTTTCTTTCACTTGCTTCAACTTCCTCCTTCAGAACCCTTGCTGTCCAATGGCAAAGTGTCCTTCAAGGGTACATGATTTACTTACCAGATCTTCACCTGTCAAGGTCATTCTGCACCTGTATCGTTAATGATCAAAACCTCCTCGTTTTTCACTATTCCCGATAAATTTACTAGCCGTTTACCAACGATATTCTGGACAAGATAGGTTGCTTAATTTGGTTTATTTCTGCTGAGACAATCACGGGCAATATTTTCCTTATGGTGACATTTATTGCACCATTTGTCTCCATGGGATCTTTCTGTCGAACCATTTGTCATAGGCCGAGGTGAACCCGATGCTTGGCTACCTTGCTTGTTGTCGGCTGAGCATTGTAGTTTCATTTTGTGAAAGTTCCTCACACTGATCTTAGTATTTAATGGACAGGACCCTTTAATTAAAGCACAAGTATGTAAATTTGCATGTAAATTACGTCATTTCCATTCGTCATAAGGGAAGAAGAAAATAAAATGAAAATTAAGCAAAACAATTTGCTTAATGATTTTTATTCATATATTACACAAATAGAAAACACAACTGGAACATTAAGATTAGATTATATGAGGAAATATGTTATGAAACGGGAGTTAAATCTGGCCAACACACACACACACACACACACACACACACGTGTTGTACTTGAGAAGCATGAACCGACTGTATATGCTCATCTTTGCCATCCCATACTATTATTTTCCCAGCAACATATTTTGTGAATTCTTTTACTAGGATTTGCTTTGACAGCTTCCTGATTTCTTGTGAGACAATTTGTCAGTAAAAGTTGTCTTATTTTGGGATATTTTCTAGGAATTATTTCGGAAGATTTCATATCTCTTTCCGCCTTTTGACTTTGACCTTAGGGGGACACTCAGTTTTTTCTTCAGTCGATGTAACTATTTTTGAAGTGTCTCAGACCTCTACTTTAACAACAAATTGGCCACTTCTAATCTATATTATCTTCCTTTTCTGTTGTAAAACTCTTCTGTTAATTCTCTTTTTGGTTGAAGAAGTTGCAAATTTGACTTTGAATTTGCTAGTCAATGGTAGGGGAACATCACTCTTGCTTGATACTTCGTCAGAGCTCGTAACTTCAGCTACATGCACTCCTGTTCCTGTGGTATTGAAGAGCCAGCCTATGCTTTTTCTTTAGATTTTTCAGTACTGTTTCCTGTCTTTCGCCTGCTTCCACAGCTGAAAGAAAAGTTGTCAATTTACAATAACTTTTGGTTCTCCTAATTTCTGCCTCTAGACAGTTACTTCCATCTTTAGCTTTCTTGCCCTGGCAATATTGTTTTTTCATTGAGTGTGCGTTTAAGCCATACTTTCCAAACACGAAAGATAACATCATTATTGTTGCTACTATATAGTATTTTACCTAACAACTCATTATAAAACAATAGTAATAACCTTGAAATTATTACTATTAATATTATAATTATTATTATCCCCTATTCAGCATTTGTTATTATTATTGTTACTTTTGGCATTCTGGTTACTTTATATCAGTGGTTTTACAGCTATGGTATGCATGTATTTTAAGTGAGTGGAATTTGCCAGGATCCTTTTAAAAGGTCAAATTTGGTGACATATTTTGCATTTCCAGTATTGTCAATGCAATTATCTATTCTAGACATTGGAAATGAATTTGTTTTGCTGATACTGTTGACTTGTCAACAGTGCACATGCAGAAAGTGTTATCTGGTTTATACACAAGAATGTATGGTGAACTTCAGTCACTTTTACTTGGTTCAATAAAACCATTCTCCAGCAAATACTGAAATTCCCTTGTCAAACATTCCCGCATGAGAGGATTCATCCTGTAAGGATGCCGTTTCACAGGTGTAGTATCTAAAAGCTCATGGTCTTGATCGAATTTATTTGTGCATTTAGGAACATCTGGAAACAAGTGCTCATATTCAAATATTAGCTGTTTTAATTCACTCTTTTTTTCTGTGGCTGTAGATGTGCATGCTTCTGGTCCAAATTATTTAATATTTTTGAATTCTTAAGACTGGCTAAACGAGTCACTGCAGTCATATTGCATGCCCTCATTTAAATCCTCACGGTGTGGGACAGGTGCAGTGTGCTATATCTACCAAAATATTCCTATAACATAATTATATGACACAGCTGTTTCTGTCTCTGCCTCCCAATAGTGTTAATGATACAATTTAACCCACTTAATATCTTTTCAATGTATAGGGAGCACAAACTTTAGCCTGAAGTAGATTTTGAAGTATGGAAATCTATCAGCAGGCTGAAAACTCCTTTCCTTTGTATTTCTGTCACACCTTAATTTAATTTTTGACTGAGTAGCATGAAGATTAGTTCTTACTACTTCACAAGCCTTTGACAACTAATATTTGAAATCAGAAACATAGACTTGAGGATTAATCTCTGAATCTTTGGTCAAAAGACATTTCTCTTTGAACTACTTCAGTAGGTCCACAGACAGTATGCCCAAAAATTAATTCAAGGACTAAAACCCAATGATTCTTGAACTGATTCTTTAACAGCAAATGAACACCCTCATCTCAAATCTTTTCCCGTTCCAAAGCAATAAGACCGGATAAAATTCTTCGATGTTTAATGAAATCGTTCCAAAGCTCCTTGTCTTTGAGGGTGAAAGGCAGAAGATTTAAGCTTGTGGATGCCTAATGGATGTATAACATATTCGAAAATTCCAGACAAGAAATCCGATCCATGATCAGACTGGACATATTTTGGAAGGCCAACAATTGTAAACCAAAAGCAAAACAAAACAAACAACAAACAAAACTTTATCAATGTATTTACCATGGCTTTAGTTTTCATATTTCTCAAAGGAATTGCCTCTGGAAATCTTGTGGGCTCACACGTTATGGTCAACAACTATTGGTTATCTGATTTGGTCTTAGGTAAAGTACTGACACAGTCTACCATTACTCTGCTAAATGGTTTGTCAAATGCAGGAATCGGCTGCAGATGAGCCTTAGGTATCTTCTGATTGACTTTTCCTACTATCTGACAAGTGTGACAAGATTTACAATATTTAACATCTTTTAATTTTTGACCAATAAAATAATTTAAGATTTTCTTATATGTCTTATTGACCCCTAAATGACCTGCCAAGGAAGTTTCATAGGCTACAGTAAGAATTTCCTGTTGATATGACTTTGGAATGACAATTTAATAGCTCCCTGACCCCTCCTCCCCAGTGGGTACCTCAGGTGGTTTCCATTTCCTCATAAGGACCCCATTTTTAGCAAATTAACAAACTGGACTTGTGTGGCTTCAATTTTGATAATAGCTCCCTGGAACAAACAGAAGATCTCAGGATCTTGTTCCTGTTCAACAAGGAGTGATTGTCTTTTGTCACCCTGATTAGTCTAGAGAGAATGAGTAGAACAAATCACTGTTATCAATACCACTTGATTGATCCAAACGAGGAACAAAAGTGAACTCATCATAAGCCTGACCAATAAATGTCTCAACTAAATAAATAATTTCCTAATCATCATCATCATTCTCAAGAGCTCTTTTTTTTCCATTGTTCTGGTACCTGCACCAGCAGGGTACAAATCACAGATTTGGTTCTGATTCAGATCAACCTTTTGATCCAAACAAGGTTTGTCAGTTACAAATGGATTGACCACGATCTTATCTCCAGCCAGGTCATTATCCGGGGAAGTTATATATATATATATATATATATATATATAAGTATATATATATAGTATAAGGGTATAAGGAAAGAGTTGGTGCATATATAAGGCATAGCAGCAGCATGTATATATATATGTGTGTGTGTGTGTGTGTGTGTGTGTACTTTCATATTTGCCTTCTTATTGCTTTGCAGATCAATATCCACTTGCACCTTGGCCAATAAGGCCACTTCCATGTAAGTCAGTATTGTTGGCACTTCCGATATAAAGCCATGCACAATGATTTTCTGTAGTTGCAGTAATCAGAGTTTTGTTATTCATTCCCCTTTAGGATATATATGCCAAACATTCATTTGAGAGCAATATAATAACATCCCATTACATTACATCCACACTGTTTAACGGTTACTGATACTTAAGGGCATCACATTGCCACACACATCCACACTGTTAACAGTCACTGTTACTTAAGGCGGTCACATTACCACTTCACCCTATTATATATTAACTCATCGTACTTCACAGATGCATATGGACATCATACATCGGATACACACTTAATACCTCACCTTAGGCATTTCATCCAGGAAGAACAGGCTTGGGTGAGGTATCAGAGATTAAAAGAAAGGGAGATGGGAAAAGTGAAGATAGAACTGATGTTGTTGTTGTTGTTATAGGGTTTAACGCCATTTCTCAGCACAAGATAGGCTATACATGGCGGCTAGGGTTTAACGCCATTTCTCAGCACAAGATAGGCTATACATGGCGGCCAGTATTAATGGTGGAGGAAGAACCCTGGAAAACCCAGGGAACAACCACCGACCCACAAGAAGCTACTGGCAGGCTTTCTCACGTACCCACGTTAGCCGAGTCTGGACTCGAACTCACGCAGACAGAGGTGAGATGGCAGTGATCCGTAACGATCAGCGCTTTAGACCACTCGGCCACTCGGGGCCCCCGAAGATACAACTGAAACTTGGGCACAGTGGGAAAGAAAGGAAATTAAGGAAAGAAAGATAGGATTAGGAAAACAGCCAGAGAACGAAAGAATATGGTGGGAAAGGCAAGCAGAAAGGGAAATAACAGAGCAGCTAAAATAATTAGATGAAGTGAGAAACAAGTCAAGTTAGAATCCACAGAGTTAGAAGACAGGAACATGGAGAGGGAGCATAAAAGGCAAATTGAATTGTTAGAGGCTGAGAGAAAAAGAGAGGGTGTTTGAACAATATGTCACTTTACATAACAGCAAGAAGGATGACTCTTTGCTCCATCTGATTACTAAATGGTAAACCACTAGATGTCTCCCGCAAATGACGCGCTAAATTATGACACGCTAAGAGATTTGAACTAACTGAGCTAAGGTTTCAGAAGAAGTTTAAATATAGAATATAGTTAAACAAGAGGGCACAAATTCACCCAGTTCATCAGTAGAACATAAAATTATCTACAACAATTGGTTGAATGTGGCAAGGTGGATAAAACGTTTGACGGTCTGACAGGCATTTTACTCAGAGAGCAGTTGTGAACCACATGTGGCAAGGAGTTGTACCTATTTTGGAAGTGGGGTATCCTTCACAAATATTTCTGAAATCACTACACAGTCAGACTATTTCGCCGAAGCTCAAGGAGGTAGCCATAACATGATCTAGACTAGAAAGACAATATGTCATGGAGTCGGTTTGAAGACCAGATATCATGAGAACCTGAGAAAACTGGCCCGAATAAAGGTGAGGTTTCAGTCTGGGAAGGAAGCTAATTGTAAAGATAACTGGGATATATATGTTCTAACAGTGTGAATTTTGCAGATGTTATTGTAACACATAAAGTGAATTTTGCAGATGTCATTTTATCATCAGTTTTAAAGTAATGTATGATGATTTTGCACCCAGCTAAATCCGTTACATGTTTAAGGATGCTAATATGTGAATGCGTCCGATAGGGATACAATTGATTATTAATGAGGTTCCGTTTTGTCAAGGGTAAAGATTTGGTTTTTTTTAAAAATCAAAATGCCAAGGATTGAAATGTTGCAGAAACAGCGTTCATACTTGTTGAAATATTTGTCCCAAGATGAATCTTTGCAGATTGGTATATTAATGGAAGTGGGGCACAATGGAAATTTTTTTTCAAACCCTGGATGTGCTTGTTTTAATAATAGTGGTTAGATAAACCTGAATCCTGATTGAGACGAATCTCATGGTTTGAAATTCTATTACACAACAGAATAGGCAGCCAAGTTTTGGCACTAGCCAAAGGGTTTTAACTCCTGGGGTGGGTGAGATTCCTTGTAAAGACTGTCCAAGGGGCATGTAGTTGAGAGTCTATGAGACACATACCAGGGGTGAGATGAGATGGTTCTGGTAAGAAAATAGCTTCCATGATTAAGAGTGAACAACAGAACATAAGGGTGGGCGACCAGCAACTAGTTATAAAGTTATATAGACATGCCAGACAGTTAAGTTCAAAACGCTCACTTGATTTCCTGATGAAATTTGCCGTATCTGTCGAAAATGGTACTACTAACTGCATTTTAGACCTCTGAGTTAATTTTTTTTCTGTCAGAACTGCATCCTACAATTTGTCTTGTACACTTTTTATTTTGTTTATCAAACTAGATAAATTGTTATATACAGGGGATTCTTCATGTTGTTCCATTCATTTCGTCCATTAATTTCATATTTTTGTATCTGCTCGATCTTGGCTATAACACTGTGGTTGATCATCCTCTAGACATCGATAACCACCAAATGAAACAACCCACCACACATGTAATGAGCAGGATCACATCTCACCCCAAAAAAACCTGGTATGTCCAAAAAGAAGCAGTTGATGCTGAAAGCTAAGGGTGATCAGGAGGCAGCAAGCATGGTGAATTTCCTCGGCATAATCCTGGAATTAATAACTCGAGTAGGGTGTACTAGTTTGCTGCACACGTGTAGATCATTTGGGATGTTGTTTAGTTGATCAATACTTGCCTTTTTCCCCCCGAGGTAAGGATGCAGACAACTATTTGTACCTTCAATGGTTAAGAGTGATGGTCTTAGGAGACACTGGGTGTACGGGCAAGATGGTAAATGGGAGTCTTCTTAGCGATGACTAAATACATTGGTTGGAAATCTCTGTGTATGTTGTTAGATAAGACTGATAGTGTTCCATTGTGAGTAATGAAATCAAGATGCTGTTACTGACTCAAACAAGCTGAAAAGCAAAATCGAGTTGAATCAACAGAAAAACAAAATCCATCCATTCCATACCAACTGGAAAAGTTATTTAAATACATATTCATTCATTCAAAATATGACACAAAATTTCAAGTCGAGCAAAATGAGAAATTTTTAAGACTAATGTTGAGTGCGCGAGGAAGTTCAAAGGTTGCTAGGCGGTGCTATGTGCGCATTAATATCGTTACTGAATACTGATGAATCTACAGTTGTGTTTTTATTTTGGAATACAGCATAAATTTAGTTTCTTTGTTTCTTGTGTTGTATTCTTTAATTATTAAGCCTTAGGTAGGAAAACAAAATGAGTATATAATAAAAAGGTTACTGCATTTATATGGGAAAATATGTACAGGATAACTAAAAAAAACCCCATTCATATTTTCCCATACAAATGCAGAAACCTATAATTACAGACCCCAAAAACTAGTAACATCCTTGTCCTAGGTGATTATGCAACTAGATACCAAGAAGCCATAGCATTACCATTGATCGAAACTTATTGACATGTTCAGCAGGGTAGTGGTGACGGAGGAGATTCTCATGAATTTTGGGGCCCAATAAACTTTGTAACTTACAGTGGAAATTATTAGATTGTTATTGATTAAACAGTTCTTCACGACGCCATGTCACCCTATGAGTTATGGCTTGAGGGTGAAATTTTGAATGTACAGAGAGATACCAAAAGACAAGGACTGATATATAAATGCGATTTTGTTCGAATATCCTGAGGTCAAGTGCGAAATGCACTACATAATGGATACGGATTGTACCTCAAGAATATTCATGCAAATATGTTAAAGCGACATGTGGAGAGACCCGAGCAAATGAAACAAAAAAGGGTATTGAATGTAGTATGTACTGCAGTCATCAAAGACGAGACGTTGATATTGAGATCCATTTACAGACTGACCAGATTATACTAGGTTAATAAAGCATGAAATAAACTTACATACCCCAGAGCCAATCAGAATTAAAGAATATCCTGCACCCTTGAACACACGGGCCACAATCGAGGAAGTAAGTAAACTTCTGGACTTGGGAGTGACTGAACCCTCAGGCTCCCCATATTTATCCCCTGTGGTACTGTTCAGAAGAAAGGTGGAGAAAACCGTTTTTGTACCGACATTTGTCAGTTAAATAAAATCACCATGTTTGGTGTAGAACCAATTCCAGATATTATGGACTTGTTTTTAAGATTTGCAGGGCAACAATATATTTCACAATTAGATGTCACCAAACGATATTGGCATTTGACCATCACAGATAATTTAAAAGCATATCATTTTAAAGTGCCTTTCACTTTGGTCAATGCAAACACGTCATGCATTGGTCCTTGTGCACATTTTGTTTAAAGGCATAAAAAACAGTATTGTTGATGAAACTTTTGTATACACCCTTACCTGAGAGGAGCATATTAAGGTATTAATTAGCTTGTTTGACAAGTCCAATCTCACAGCGAGACCAAGCTAACTAGTTTAGCATATCTGAACCTGCAATGCTTAGACCATCTAGTACGTGAACCAGGACAGTTAAAACTCCACCTTGACAAATTTGAACCATCAGAGATGCTTCTAGACCAGAAAACAAACAGATTGTATAATTTTTTGCTTTCTTACGGTTTTACAGGAAATTCATTCCGAAATTTTTGCTGCTATATCTGGTCCATTGATGGAAGTTGAGCTTCGAGTTTACAGCACTATCACTTCCTGATCGTGGCAATCATAGCAATGGAAAATGTAGGGACCAAATTATTTCAGGTGGGTGTGATTTGCAGATCTTTTGAGGACAATCTATCCTGGAAATGTAAAATAATGAGTTACTATAGCTACAAAATTTTCCGTGTCATCACAATACAGACGAGTCTTGTCAGGAAGCCGTCTACTTTATTGAAGCAATCATCGGCTGTAGACGTATGTGAAAATGATCATGCATTCATTCTTGATATTGTTCTATGTGATACAACTGTATAATTGTTTTATATACTGGATGTTTAGAATTCTAAATTTTACAGAGATTCAGACAAATGTCACAATAACAACATGCTATCAAATAGACTACAGTCTGTGTCAAGTTAGCAGATTCTACAGCAAAACAGACAGGTTGAATTTAATTAGATGCAATATGCTTGCAAATTAGGTGAGCAGTTTCGACTTCTTATCTTCTAGAGCATTTATTGTTGTTGGATAGAGATTCATGTACAAACATGGTTATTATAATAATAATCTTGTATAGTCGTTCTTAAGAAATAGTAAATAAGAAATACTTTATGGCATAACAAATTCAATTTGTATGTGCACATGAATAATAAATATAAATGTATTAAATATGCCTTGTGAATTACATGGCCGAGTTGTCATATTTGTAGCTGATCAATGGGAGTTATCTAACTCGGGGATTTTGTGTAATTTTGATGCTGTGGTCAATGGTGAAGTTTGTATGAAGGATTGGCTTTGCTTTCTTGGTGTGAGGGGCCGAAGGTAATGGACCAGCGAGTCAGTAGAATAAGAATGTACTCGATGGATCCTTTGGAAGGCCATAAGGAGCGAACCATGCAAGGCCATTCCTTCACCATTGTAAAGGAACTGTCAAACTGGAATGTTTTGCGGTCAACTGGACACCACAGGATAAATGACACCCAAGTTTCCATTTCTAATTCATTATTGCTATAGGAGTTAAATTATTCCTACACCCATCAAACATGTAAATGAAACATGTATCATCCATAATATCATTGTTATTGATGGATCATATATTAATCATACTTGTTTATGAATTTCATGCATTGATCATAACGTGACAACAGATCCACATCTCAACCATACGAGTGTATAATTCTATACATTAATCATATTTGGTGATGATTCCATATGTGGATCATATCCATTCATTTTCAGGATCATATGTGTTTATTTGTTGAAATTCCATGCTTCAATTTTTTTTTTTCATTTAGGAATGATATCATTTTCTTACATTTAGGGTTGAACTTTGTGCTCATCATCTTGTTATATCCACTCTTGGACTTCAAGCATACAAGTAAGGTGTCAGATTTAATCTCTATTCACATTCATTATAAACAAACATCTCATGCACATAACTGTGTTCAGTGTTTTCGCCAAATCCATACTCCCTAGCATCAATTCTGTTGTAAGCAATGATGAATACAAAGATCGTATTTGTTGATAATTCCATATATTTATCATATATGCTGATAGATCCACACATCAATAATATATGTTGATAATTCAATACTTTGATCATATTTGTTGATAAATCCATATATCAGTCTTATCTGTGGAGAAATTACTTACACTGATCATATTCATTAAAATACGAGATCATTTGTGATTTTTTGTTGAAAATCCTTGGTTTGATTGTTTCCATGATGGAACAATATCATTTTGTTATATCCATTGTTGAACTTTGTTTGCATGAGGGGAGAAGCAATTTTAGTTGCTATAGTTTGGTTTATGGGATATAATTTTGGGTGTGAGCTAGGGTTTCAAAGAATTCAGTCATCATTAATTTGCTTTATCAATAAACAATGTTTTCAGTGGTTTTGCTAGATCAAATCTCACTCAGCTTCTTCCTGTTACAAGTAGCATCAGTATCTTAGTGAAGTATGATTTTAAACAAATTCCATGCATTTTGGTCATGTGATCTTGTATCTGATTGGCTGAGCTTGTTAGGATTGTAAACTTTATTGTGACCAGATTTTAATCAAAATTGTGTCTATTTTTTCAACATTTTCGATGAGTTTCTTTATTAGTAAGGTATATGCCTATCATTATAAAAATTTAATTTATATTGAGTGCTTGACCTTTGTCCGTGATTGAGGATGGAATTTTTGTATACCTGGCTATTGTCATATTTTGTCAACCTGATTTTTGTCATGATTCTAAGTAAACAACATATATTGAAAGCAATACATTGGTTGAGTCGAATAAGCTCCAGTCTGAGTATTTTGGAGAATTATGAATTATGTCAAAGGTTTCTATAATACTTATTGAAGATTTTGCTGATGTTTACTAAAATTTAAGTTATAGGCTTGACTTTGTTTACGAATTTAATGGAGTTTTCATTAGAAATGATCAGTTTCCAGAACATTCTGTTGTGTCATAGGTCAGGTAATATTTTGCATATAAATTTGTGAATAGTCCTTCTGTTTCATATCAGTCTTTGTGAATCTATGATGATAAGAGTTTGTAGTTGTGTTCAGATAAATTATTTAAATCACTCATTGGAAACGTTTCAAACATTTCGCCCACTGAAGCAAGTTAATCACCAATAAAATGCAGTGTTTTGCTGGTCACCATATTTTCTAGTTTTGCCTATAATTTGGTTGGCAATCGATAAAATCATAGCTGATTCTCTCTTCCTCTATCAAAAACATCAAATATAATCTCAAGACAATCAAAACTCAATCCAATTATGCACACTAAAGCATTACTAGCAGACAAGGTGTAAACAGTTGTCTAGCTCATGTCAAAATTTAGTACATGCAGTAAATTTGTTATGGGCAGCATATGCTCCATAGGAAATTAATTAATTAAGACTGATGCTCTGGCCCAAATCAACATGCATCATAAAAATGCACAGGATGCATCCCAAATGGGTCAAATTTAAATTGCATAAACTAAGACCACAGGATACACATATAACCCTGTGACTTTCTATTTTTTTATGGCTGTGATGGCAGTACATTTATAATTAGTATATGTACTGAAAATTAAAGTAATGTCAATAAAGTTCATGTGTGTAGTTATCATCTGTGTTTTTCATGTCATCAACAAGGTTTATGACAGATGCATTTTATCTAAGTATGGATTGCATTTAAACCCTTTTCATAATTATTATTTACAATCGTGTTTAAATAACATCCCCATCAAACCCATCCCCCCAAAAAAATTTTACCAAATTTTTTCCAATGCATTTTTTTTTTCGAAAAAAACTGGCGGTTATGTGTTTCTTTACTCTTGGTGTGCTGGTTGTGATTTTGAAATTGAGGAAATTAGTAGTATGAAAATTGTAAAACTTTTACATACATACACAAGGATATCAAATTTACCACTTTCATGGTACTTACTTTAAGGTCTGAGGTGGACATTGCTACTTTTGTTTGGAGCTGTAACCTGCAAATTTTTCAACAAAATAATTGACATAAAATTTGGTGTAACTATACATCATTACTTGATATGTCCACTTGTCACATTCACCGACATATCTGTAAAGCAACGTCTCAGGTCAATATAACTTTTTCATGTCATAAAAAGGTTGCCTATAAGCTTACATGTTGTTACAGATACATGTACATGTAATGGAATGAAATGTTTTACCCAGGAGGGTGTATCTTGTGTCTATATGTGTATCAAGAACAAGGTCTGATCTGCATGATCAAAGTCAAGTGTGAAGCTTACTCAATTTTTTTTAAATTGCACTTTTTACAAATTACTCGCTAAATCATGCAGAGGAATTGGGAGCTTAGTGCCCTTCCAAGAATGCGGCATATTAGGACTGCAACTCAAAAGCCACATAAAGTAATGAAACTTCTAAATGTGTCATGCATTTATATCAGTATCATGGATCAACATTATTTATTTTCTTGTCAGGGTTCTAGCTCAGCATGGTAATCCAGAAGTGAACTTTGTAACCTGAAAGCCACTAAAAGTAGTTTTATCAAATGATGTACTAAAGGCATATCCAGAAATATCATTGGGGCGGGGGCATAAACAAGCAAAGAATCTGTGAGACAGAACCCCCATCAGGGGCCCTGGGGGCAAAGTCCTTGAAAACTGCTGCATTTTAAGCTTTTCTGGGGCATAAGTTTAAACAATTGTAAAAAGAAAACCTACTCTAGAAAATGCTCCAGCTTTTGGCACTAATTTTTATGGGGCAGGAGGGCCCTGGCTTGGTGTACAATTTTAACATCTTTACTTTTTTGTGACTTCCATATTCTATTCTTTGTCTCCATGTTATGGTCACATGCAAGGGTATATATTTTTGTGCCTAAAACTGCCAAATTTATAGAGATGAAATTGAATATGCTTATATGCATGATGACATGACAGTTTTTCATGTACCACTTTCATGGTTCCATCTTGAAGGTCAAGATACTCAATTTCTATATCTGTGCTATAGCTTTGAATTTGTTTAAGGTATTGGGAAGACTATAAATACTGATACATAATGATTAGAGAGTGTGTCGCATATCTAGTGGGAGATCATTTCTCAAGGTCAGCGTCAAGGCAGGAACGCTTACTTCAAGTGCCATGGAAATCTGGTGTCACGTTAAATTATGAGCTAAATCTTGATGCATTTATATAGGCCTGTATTAAGTCTGGCATATTAAGATACGGCACTGTCTATCCATCTGTCTGTCAATCCTTCTGTTAACATTCTTTTATGTTTTGTTTCAATGCATTCATTTTATTGGATAATAATTCTAAATCAGCCAAGAGAACTAACTTCAGTTGCACTAAAGCTTAAATTGTAACATGACTGCAGATTGATTATGACAGAGGATGGTGAAAAACTACATATGAAAGACACTCTTCGACTGAAAAAGAAACTGAAAAGGATAAAATAAAAATAGAAGTTTGGACGAGTCTGTTGAAAGCAACGAGTTACATTTACCAGGAAATACCCCCTCCCCCACAAAGCTACATTGCTGTCTCAGTGAATATCAAATGAGACATGATGGAAAAAAAGTCCTGAAATTTTTGTTAAGTGTAACTCTACTGACTATAATTAGGTCTGAAAACATTAAATATGTTTTTGGAAATGCTGGATTTTGAACTTTAAAGTTGATCAAATTTGTTTTCAACCAAAATGCTTAACCACCTTAGGCGCCACAACAGGGACTATGTCCCTGGACCCTGACTGGGGTCTAGGTGGCCTTTAGACTCATGGCCCATTTCCATTTTGTCCATTCTTCCTGGTTTTCATGTCTGAAAATAATAATAATAATAACATTATTATTATTATTATTATCATCTGAATGCTACTTTCTTCATGATAAAACAGACCGCCCTTCAAACTGCTAAAGGCATTCTGAAGGTGTTCACTGGAAAGTATAACTATAATGTCCTGTGAGAAACACTAGAACTTTTCTCTTTACCAAATTATATGAAAGCAGTATCATTTATGTCATGAATGTTATTGGCTTAAATTCAAAAAGTCTGAGATTGAGAGTTTACTTATAAACAGGTGGTCAAATTTCTCCAGAACAGTTAATCATACCTGCAAAAATTGAAAGCTCTGACTGAATCGTTTCTCTTGTATAATGTTCAAACCGTACTGGACATTATCCAAACTAACTTTAATTAGTGCACTCTCATTAGTCACACCCATATAAAAATTTTCCACATCAAAACACACTTGTCAGGCCCTAGCATGCTTTGTGTGAAGGAAGCAGCTACTCACATCCACCAAGAATGTCACGATTTCTTGGAATCTACATCCATGTGTGCCCTTTGTCTCATTGCTTTTCAACTTTGTGGTAAAATCAGTTTCAAAAATGTATCTTACATGTGCCTTAGTGGGTGTGAGTAAATGGGGGAGAGAATCAAAAAGCCAAAGTGTAGAGCGCATACCTATGCAAAGGGAGCTAGCTCTTTTTTAATACAAACATACATGTGATGGGAACACGAATATCAGCAGTCTGTCTTTACAATGATGAGCATTAATTTCATGAAATTTGCCCAAATCATAACTGTTAAGTACAGTTTAGGTATTATGTAAAATACAATATAAAGTTCAGAGGTTTTGTTTAGATGATTTTTGATGACTAAGTCTTCTGTAAACATCGTAGTCTCTTACTTTCATAACTTGATGAATTCTAAGTACAGCTATAATTTCTTGACAACAAAATAGCTGGAAGAAGTAATTTCTTTCAGAAAATTAAAAATATATACAATTAAAATAAGCATCATCAATTTTCATATCTTGACTATCTTCTTTCCATAAAAATAACATCAAAACATGCCAAGACCAAGATTGATGTGCTGCTGTAAAATATGTGATCTTGACCTTGAAGTCAAAAGATTAAGTAAGCATGCCACAGAACCATGTCACAACTTCGTAATGAGCCAACCAATGTATGAACAAACTACATAAGTGACTTACGAAATATGAGCAAATTGAACATTTTAATTGGAACCATAACACACATTTACTATGACTGTGACCCTGACCCCCAAGGTCAAAAGGGCAAACTATTGTGTCACAAAATGAATTATCTTAACCTCATAATGATTCATGTATGAGCACAATCCATCAAATGGATTAGAAAATGTCAACATATTAAAAGCTTTTATTAAAACCTTAATGCATATTTTATATGACTATAACCCTGCCCCAAAGTGGATAAGCAAAACATGGCAGAACAAATTGTCCTAGCTTCATAATGCTTCATGCCAGGTAAGATGAGAATGTATCCAGGGATTCAGGAAATATATGCTAATTAAAATTTTTAACCAAAACCATAACAAACTACTGGTAATGAGAATGCCAACATTGCTTGCAGAAAAGTGAGTCTGGGGGACAAAACCCCCATTAGGGGCCCAGGGGGGGCAAAGCTATAGGTCCCACTTTCCACTACCACTGACTTGACAAAATATGGTATGTGAAATATATTTAATCCTTTGTAACAGCACTGCCTTCAAAACAAATAAGTAGCTAAGTGATTGTAGAACTCCATATGTGTGGAAATACATTCCTTTTGTCAGAATGCTGACAAAAATTAAAATGTACTATAAAGTAACCACCACGTAAACGTTTTAAAGAAATAGTTTACTATGTAACCATGAATGCTAATAAAATACAGGATCTTTCTGCAAAAATGAAAACTTGAATGCCCCTTAAGCCATTAATAAGTGTATATTGCACCATGTGTGCCCCTTAAGCCATGAATAATTGAATGCTGAACCTTGTGAAACATTAAAGACAATAACTAATTCCTACAGTTTAAAGCATAAAGCCCATAAATGGTATAAAATCAATAACCTGTAAGTCCCAAAAGATGATGTTTTAAAAGTCCTAGAAGACAATTTCACATAGCATACAAAATGACATGGAATGTATAAGTGATGGAGAATTAAACCTAATTACTGCTCTAACTGTTTTCAAAATTCATACAAAGATTTGTACAACAGATTAAGTTATTTCCTATATTTTAAGAACCTTGTCTGGGGGTCAGAAGTTAACCCCTGTACATAAAGGGGTCCAACTAAATCACAAAATGAGGTAATTCCATGTAGTGAAGTATATTATTCATTTTTAAAAATATGACTTTATTTGTAGAAATCAAAGAAATTTTTGTTGTATATTTTGCATGGTTTATTGGCTTAGCAAGGTCTTTAATGAAGATAATAGTATTGATGTAATGTGAAAATTTGCTGGTAAGAAGACCAGAAAGGGTAATTTAATGTCACATTCCTAACAGGTAGGGAAGACAAGCATTGCTCTATGAAGTAATGGAATACCCGTTCCTTTCATTAATGCCAGAAAAGGAAAACATGTGGCAGATAGCAGGAATAGATCCTAATTAACGTGAAGTACAGTGAAACTCATTTTAGTTAATACATGTACCACCATAAAATGGGAACATGTTATTAAAGGACAGCATTGGTTTAGCTTCACTTACAAAATACAACCACAGTGGACAAATGTTTAAGGTAACTGGGAGATCCTTTATCTGACAATTGTCACTGCTTATGTAAGTAACTCCATAAAATGGCCACATGCTTATACAGGACAGCATTGGTTTTGATTCACTTACATATTTAACCATCACATAATGCAACCCTCAACTTAAAGAACACATGTCTACAGTGGACAAAGTTGTGTGGTTCCTGGAGCATCCTTTATCTGACATTTTTTTATTGTATTTTGACATCGAGGTCATTCAGATTTATAACTGAATATAACTTGATATTGTTTACATAACAGGATCCTGGTTTTTTCAAATTGAGCAAAACTGATATGGTCATGAAACTGTCAAGTGTTACATTTCTATGGTGGATTGCTGGGCTCTTGTTGGGTGTACACACAATCAGGTGTACTCTCGATACTGCTTCTCCCTGAACTGCTGTTGGTGGAATGACCCAAAAATCGGATGTATTTTTCTGCCTCAGAACTGTCCATTTCACTCTCACTAAGCCATAATAATTGATCTTGGGCTTTCTCCACTGTACTCTCTAGTGCACGAACAAGTGTCCTCTTGTCTGTGATACTTGAATTTGACACAACCAGTACCTCTGTAGTACATGAAAGAAAAGGAAATTAGGAATTGTTAGCTTAAAAAAGAACCTCTAGACTGAGTATCCATTTCATGTGTTGTTTTGTTTTCTCACTGTGATCTCTAAACGTTGACATTAATTAGACATGTTTTGATATGACAAAAATGCCTAGACTTTTGACCTTTTGCTCCTTGATTATTTTAAGTATTTAACTTAGACCCAAGAGTATGATGGTGATGTGCTGATATAAACAAGAAATGTGTAGTATAGCAAAACTCCACTATATGATGTTAATCAAGGTCCACAAAGTACCAATGTGCTTACAAATTACCAGTATGTGTATCTGCTGACCTATAAAAGACAAGGGGGTACAACTATGGACTTCAGTGATGCAGTTACCACCTGAAACATATTAACTCAGAAACACATGAAACAGTTATACATATTTATATCTTTGGCAGACAGCCATTCATTGGTTAATATACAAAAAAAATGGCAACTAAAGTTTAAATCATTAGAGTAAGTTATGTCTTAAACCATGTAACTGAAAGAAATAAAACCAACAAGTTTAGTAAAATCAACAAATAATTAGTTACAAAGTAAAACTTAAAAGACACTTACAGTATTGTGAATTAAATCCCAATTAATCCTAAATATCCTATCAAAAGTACAGAATGTTCTGCATTAATTCCAATAGTCTTGAATGTCTTTAAGTACTACAATTTAAAAAAATCAAATACGTTTTTGAATGAGTTTTCAATAATCCCAAAGTAATGTTTTCATCCATCAAGTCAATGAACACTTTATTATTCCAATGAATAATTTAAAATTCCTCTCAAATTATATCTGAACACAGCTGCAAACTGATCATAGATTCTTCAAAATTAAAATGAAACAGGAATTCATATTTTTTACCAAACCACTGTATATACAAATATTCCCTTCACCTATGATGCACTAAGTTGTTCTGGAAAATCATATGTCTCAACAGATTGTTTAAGAGAACCAAAACTTTCGGATGAAAATTTCCACTAACTCTTGAACTCAAATTCTAGTAGACATCTTGTTTACTACTTAAAATCATGACAAAAGTAAGGCATACAAAAACTCTATCCACAACCCTCAATCATAGACAAAAATCAAGCATACAATATGAACTGAATATATATAACATGTATACACTGGTTCATCAACTGTATTAATAATAGTAATTCCATTAAAATGTGCACAAACGCACTTCTAGAATATTTTCTACTAGATTCCTTTCAAATCCAAATACTGAACTTCTTGCTAATATGCTCATACTAACTAATGAAACCCTCCTTTTCTGAAACATTCACATAATCTGGACATGTTTAAAGGGTCTGACTTTTGAATGACAATAAAATGCATAAATCAGATATTGGCAGTTTCTAAAAGAAACTTGGGTACAATAAACACTAACAGACATTCACACAGGCAGTAAAAGGTACTGACTTCATAATGGACTTGAGATGATCAATTCAACAGGCGTGCATAGCTGCTTGAATCAAGTTTTGGGAGCAAACCATTCAATTTTATGGGTAAAGAGTGATCTCCATAAAAAAAAAAAAACAGTTCAGTCATTCCCTAAAACCCAGAGGAAACAAAATTAGTAAAATAAACCCTACATTCATTGATTCTTATCTTTATAACTATGACCTTAGCAAAACTGCTCAGCAGAAAATGGGAGTGGTTTGTTTTATTACAATAGCAAGTCCCTCCACCCTTCAACTTAAATTGTTCTTTTCCAATCTCTTTGACAACAGTACAGCCGAACATGTAACTTCAGTATTACAATAACAAGTGGCCTGTGTATATTGGAGTGATTTAAAGTTACTATCAGTATACAGAATGTAAAAAGGATCAATATGAAAGGGTGAGGGTGTATGGAGGGGGTAGATGTATGTGGCAATGACCAAGACTAATCCTGACCATTTGAGCAACAAACTTGTTTCAATAGCTGTGTATGATGGTTGACTATTTGGGAAACAAACTTGTTTCAATAGCTGTGTATGATGGTTGACTATTTGGGAAACAAACTTGTTTCAATAGCTGTGTATGACAGTTGAACATTTGGGCAACCAGCTTGTTTCAGCAGCTGTGTATGATGGTTGACTATTTGGGCAACAAACTTGTTTCAGTAGCTGTGTATGATGGTTGACTATTTTGGGCAACCAACTTGTTTCAATAGCTGTGAATAATGGTGGGCTGAGCATGACTGCTACATCTGAAATGGCATTATGCCAGGGTTTCGCTGTAGTTGTTAAAAACTTATGCCATGTCTTTTGTAATATCTGTTTCAGAATACCAAGATAACCACACTTACTCACAAGTGTATCATTTTCTACAAAAATTATCTGAAAATATTTCCTAACAGTTTAAGAGAAATGTTCATTCTGAAGTTAAAGGCAGATTTCTCCCAGACTGATATGGCATGACAAGTGTGCTACACTTTGATCTTGCAGCTGAGGTGCTGCATTGCTTTTATACCTCCCCATTGCCTAAATCACTTGGCCAAAACACCCATATTTAGACAAA
The DNA here is from genome assembly GCA_016617855.1 of Megalonaias nervosa. NCBI lineage: Eukaryota > Metazoa > Mollusca > Bivalvia > Unionida > Unionidae > Megalonaias > Megalonaias nervosa. The sequence continues at coordinate 173,255 of JAECUM010000344.1, read as the reverse complement.
CATACTTTGTTTCAATTTAAAAATCTCAGGTTAATTTAAATAACTATGATCTGTTTATAAAAGGAATTTCAACTAAGATTGCTTCTCTCAATACAGTAATGTAGCAAGCATATCTCAGCAGCAACTTACACATGACTTAGTCTTTACATCTATATCAGTGTTCATCTATGAAATAAATGTATGTGATTTGCATTAGAAAATCCAAAATCTACTTGCTGATTAAAGGGTTGGGAGAATGGGGGAATGAAACATGTGAAAGTGCCACTTTGATCAATACTTCAAACAAATCCTACTTCCAAATCAGGTGTCTAGATGGTATGTCATTGAGAACGCACCAGGGAAATAACAAAAGTGTTTATACTGTGTCATTTATATTTGTGATGTTGTAATATACAGAACTTAAAAGAAGAAAGTGACTCATGCCTCCTGAATTGATGTAAAGTTATATAAATTATTCGAATTTAAGTGGGATTTGACAAAGAATATACATTTATTATGTAATGAACTTATGGATAACTCGACAGATGCAGACATGGAATACACATTTATTATGTAATGAACTGTATGAATAATTGGACAGATGCAGACAAGGAATACACATTTATTATGTAATGAACTGTATGAATAATTGGACAGATGCAGACATGGAATAAACATTTATTATGTAATGAACTGTATGAATAACTGGACAGATGCAGACAAGGAATACACATTTATTATATAATGAACTGTATGAATTGGACAGATGCAGACAAGGAATACACATTTATTATGTAATGAACTGTATGAATAATTGGACAGATGCAGACAAGGAATACACATTTATTATGTAATGAACTGTATGAATAACTCGACAGATGCAGATCACTATTGCAAATCCCAATGGTGATAAACTTTAAATCAGTGGACAAACTAAAGTTGCAGGAAAAGAAACAGGCTTAGAAAAAAGTTCACAATTTATTATTTACAAAAAGAGCACTGAATACCATCAAAATGTGCCATTTTATTCAGCAATAATGACAAATGAATGGACTGACAGACTTAAACCGAGGAAAATCACAATAATTTTTAAAAAAAATAAAACTAGGTTGCAGACATTCATTATAACTAAAATATGCTTGATATTGAAATTAATATGCTAATAATTGAAAATCCAGGTCTTACATATTGACATCATTTAAAAATTCTCACCATAAGATCTACCACTTCGTGTCAGATACTCTTTCTTGGATATGGCATTATCACTGATATCAGCATAGCCCACCTGCAAATTCAGATTCAGGATGTTACTGAAAAAAAAAGAGAAATAAAAAGAAACTGATTCATCTGAACAAAAGACTGACTTAAAAGAACCCCACCCTGGTATTAGAAAAGAGAAAGCATCATCAATACAACTATTAAAATATGTATGTCACATTCTTTGTCACAGACCCTTGGCCTGTCATTATAATGTAATCAACTTGTGTGATATGAGTGCTTCACCAGCTGTATGTGTTAACCAATCAATCCTGCACAAAGGGTTATCTGTTTGCAATATTTTATTAAAATTCAAATGCCTTTCATATATTTTATGCTCTACTGTACATAGTGTCAAAATCCAACACCACCTTCTGTGACCATCCAGAACAAATCATGACAACGAATACAATCCAATAAAACTTTTTTGTCTCTGCTACTCAAAATAAATGACTATATTTACTGTACATGTTATGACTGTACAACTTGGGACATTCTAATTTATTTTTTTAAAAATTAGTTACATTTTTGGACACTGCTTGAAAATAACAATTTTCCATGATGAAAATTTTGGGGCACTTGTACTGCAAGCTTTTTCCATGGCTTGGTACTTTTGTTCAATCATTTCTGTACTGTATATATAAAGGTTAGTTACCATCATTAAATTAAAAGAAGGAATGGAGAAACATACCAAGCAGCTTATGTACCCTCAAAAAATTGTTCAGAATAAATATGTTATTTAGCAAACAATGTTAAATGCCTTTCGAGTTGAGAATAAAAATGGGATATAAAACGTGGGAAAATACGTTGCCACATGTACAGTACATGTAGCTTGAAACTGTGTATTTAGGTACTGCTGGTTACAGCAAAATAGGGCATTGTTTATTTGCCAATCAATTGCTGGTGTTTACATAACATGCACTGTAGAACATGGTTTCTTTGGATTATACCAGATGGGCAGTCCTATTCACAAGATGATTGCAATGATAAGGATTAACTGTTAATTAGTCATGCTGGCTTTCTTGCTTGTTTACTTAAGACTAACCTTTAGCTATTGTCCAGTTTGGCCATAGCTGACCAGAATATGAAAAGGGGGCACGTCCTGGGAGAAAATAAGGTGCATCACATGGAGAAACAGATGTACTTTGAGAATTTCATGCATATTGGACCTGGAAGATCAGTGAATATTTAGTGAAAATGAGGATTTTAAAATGCAGCAAAAAAACCTCCCAATTTTAGGTCCCAATCTCCCTATTTTTCATCCAATCTCCCTACTTGGCTTTTGAAAAGTTGACAGGTATGAAAAATGAGCACTGTATTTAGGCAAGGCCAATTACATCAATGAAGATGGTGATTTAAAACAAAAAAGACACTAACTTTTGTGACTGGCAGACTAGTAGCTATATAGACATTAAAGTTGAGCACTAAATGGCTTTTTTATTCACAAAGTAACCTATACCCTGAAATAATTACTTGTAATCTGAAATAATTACTGATGAGTCATCATTTTTCAAGCATGGCAGTGTGAGCTCTCCTGTCCCAAATAAAACTGCAGAAATTCCCTTTGGGCTTGGAAGAGTTGCATGTAACAATGAGCATCCTGGAGATCGATGGAGACTGCCCAGTTGTTCAGCTTAAAGGCATTCCAGACTGAGGCAGTCCCATCCATCTTGAACTGTTCTTCCAGAAGAAACTTGTTCAAAGGGGAAATATCGATGATAAATCAAACCATTCCCCCTCATTTTGAAATTAAGAAATTCCTGGAATAAAATCCTGGACATTTCGTGTTCTTCACTCTCACTTTTGCACCCTTGCTTAGAAAGAACTACATACACCTCTCCCTACTGAGATAGCCATTGTGAATGGTGAATGGAATGGAAGCCTTTGAAAGAGATGGAAGATCCTTTATTGTGAAACCAGTAACCCTTCCTTATTTGGAAAGGACTCTTACATCGTTCATTAGTCCAAAGAATAGTGTCACTACAACCAGAGGGGCAACCTGTAAAAGGCTTTTGCTATGATTAAAACCTTCGATGTCTCCAAGGCCACATCCCTCCTGAAGTGAAGCAGCTGTGTAGTGGGCATAATAAACATCAAGAGCATATCTCAATGTTTTAGCCATGACCTCTAACAGTCTCTGCAAGACCACTGGAGACGATTCCTCCTTCAACAGTCTGAAGGAATATGCTGAAGAAGAAAAGGTTGGCAAGAGAGACTCTAGTAACTGACACCAACTTCTCAAGAGCCATGACAGACAGACAGGTCCAGGCCGCTGCTGAAACACCCACCCAGTAGTCACTGAAATCAAATGTGGGTGTATAATGGGCCAAGCAGACAAATGGACCCTATAGGTACTGGCAGACACCAGAAGCAGAAGTGTAGATGAGATAAAAGACCACTCCTTCTGCCATCTGGCCCCCTTTTGGCCTTTAGATGATTTCTGAGTCAACACCCTCACCACTGCTGCGGAAGGGAACAACAGCAGGTCTGAAATAGGCTGTGCCCTGAAGGGCCTCTCCAAACTTAAGAGGATCATAACTTCTGAAAATACCAAAAACTTGGGATTTAAATCTGTGGGGAAGCAGGCAGAAAAGCTCATTTACTGCCTTCTCAAAAGTCCACATCTCCTCCTCACTCACCTGACCTGGTGGATGGAACAAAGAAGGCAAAACCAACTGATCAGAAGGCCATGTGTGACAGGTTTCTCTGGGAACTCATCTGTGTTTACAAAACGCAATGGTTCGTCATCCTGTCTTTGCTCTCAGAGCATGGCATAAAACCATCTCATCTCATCTTCCTCCTGGGAGAAGAGAATTTCCTGACTGAACATTTGTTTTCCACTCTCAGTTCATGGGAGGAGATGGGATTTGCTTTTCTTTCCTGTTCCACAGGGAGTGAGTTGCATTCCCTGGATGATGCAGCTGAAGCTGGTGGAGAAGAACTTAGGCATGCCCAGTCTGCCGATCCATGGCAATGCCATCCAGAATGGCATGGTCAGAAAAGAAGACATGGCCAATTCACCACTGGGTGCTGGAAATCCCCAAGCTCCTAGGGGTTTAATGGAAATATTGAAAAGGAAGGGGCAGTGACCTGAATTTTCTCCCTCAGACTGGTTCTGAAAGCTTGAAGTCTGTTACTACAAGGATTGAAATGAAAAATAAATGGTGGGGTGAGGGTGACTGAACCAATCCCTAGTTGTAACTGACATCTTATGTCCAATGCCCAGTGTATGTTAATCAGTACTCATATGGGAACTTGAAGTCTGATGAATGAGATCTTGCTTCAATTTGAGGTCTACTAGTACAAGATGCGTTGGGCAGGTGGGGCTCACTATTTGGGTCTGGCAACTTTCCTTTCATGGGAAGTATCAAAGATCACTCCCTCAAAGATCTCCCCTTCATGGTAGCAGGTGACTCCCTAACTCCCAACAACTCTCAAATGAATCAGGCAATTTCCAATGCTAGGAAGTGCCATCAATGAAGAAGACGACTTCTGTAAACCAGCTGCCTCTCTAAATGATTTAGGCCACTTCCAACAAATGGGAAGAGCCATCACTGAAGCAGGTGACTTCTGTACACTGGGAAGTGTTGTAGCCCACTCCTTCGAATGGAATGGGGTCTTCCTGAGAAGAAATGGAAGAGATGTGACCTTTCTTCCTGCCCTTACACGCCCCAGCGACCTTCCACCAAGTGCCAAACTTCACTGGATACAACAACAAATGGGGCAACTTTCTGTGCACACACATTCCATGCATGCAAGAAAGGTGGTGTGAGTGTCCCAGCTGCATATCTTGAACCATGTTTGAATACTGAAAGGAAGTATATAGATACAATAATGAACTTCTACAACAAAAGGAGAGGAAATACTTATCCTGACACCAGTTACTATTAGAGGGATAAAATTTAAGCACCACTTCACTAGCAATGCTCTCAAAACCCTCAAAATCAATGCTAAAGGACACAGATGCAAAAATAGAATGACTGAGAAGAAATGAACAAACAAAACACAAATAAGGATATGTCTCACAGTAGAAATGCCAACATATGCCTAAACTGATGAAGAGTCAAGTGCCCATGAGAGACACATGTAAATCCATGCAGCCCAAAGAAAAGAAGGATGATACTTGGATTGTCAGAAGTGAACTAAGGTATCAGACCACCAATTACTAACTGGAGGAAGGATTAATGCCTTGGACTAGGGACTATGTAAGGAAAAGATATACAATGCATTAATAATAGGTAATGTATTATATAATTAAAATTAGTTTACCCGCTCCCCATGTCAAAAACATAAAATCAAGTACTAAAATGACTTTTTAATTCACAAAGTAAGCTATTATGAGAAATAATCACTTCTGAGTAACATTTCTCAAGTATGGTAGTGGCTACTACAATTACTGTGATCTTGGTCTCATTCAAACAACATCTCACATGGCTTTGTGAGATCTTTGCCATTGGAGGGTGTGGTAAAAGTCTACCCAAACAAATGTAATTCTCAAAATTAGGCTTACAAAAAAATCTGGTAAAGTCACTGATTGGCTGACAGGTTTAATCAGCATTATTAATAAAGATTTAGATCACGTAAATACACTACCGTATTAATTTTCCCTATTTATGTTCATGTTTTACTCCAACCACATAAAATACGTATAGGTAATACAGGTTTTTCCTTCTGCACAAATATATAGCAAACCATCAGACTGTGACTGTACAATAATTCCCCCAGTACTTAAAATGGGCACTTATTGCCACCTTTTATTACCAATACAGTCTGTGACCTCTAGTGAAAGAAAACAAGGAAATGAGCAGAACTTATTGCTAAGAAAACCAATACACAATTCTTGATCAGACTCTTGCTCTGCATAGACCTCCTGCAGTCATATGAAAGTTTGCATTTCAACGAGGCTACAATGGATATGCATAAGTAAGACCCACACAGTTTGCTGATTCTTTGTGTCTTTCAATTATCTATAGAAGAATAATAAAATAAAGCAAAGGAAAGAAGAATTATAATGATATTCTGACATTTTAAACAAAGATTGTTTAATCATTTTTAGTATTAGGTGTAACATTAGTGCATCTGGAGGGGTGTAAGTAGAATCTGCTTCTTTTCAAAAGGTTCTGGACAAATTTTCTGAGTGCATATGTTTCTAGCTTGTCAGTTTTTGGACAAGAACACAAATTTGTAACTTCTTCTATCCTTCTACAGTAATTATGGTAATAAAAAAACTTACATACTTCAATGAAACTTTGTGACTGCTTCTATTGTAAGGGCTGCTGCAATCAAAGTTCACTGTTATATAATTCTGCAATATAAGCTGATGAGAAAATGCGATGTTTTTCATCTGGATATAACAACATAACTATACAATGTGTATTCCTTTCCACCATTCAAATGACAAATATGATATTAAATCTCCTTGTTTCAGAGAACACAAGACACCTTGGAGTTAGTATTTGATGGTAGTAATTTGGTGGGGCACACATTTGATGATAAAATGAGTGTTGCACAAGTTCCACAAAAGTTTCTTTCCTTTAAAATGCACCATTCTTTCCTTCCTTGATTGCAGCATAATACAAATCATTATCCCTGAAAATCTCAGAGAGAGAGAGAGAGAACAAAAACTTAAGGAAACAAATGGCAAGCACTTTTTTATTTCAGGAGGAAGTGTTAAGGTCATATGTTATGGCTTGCTATCACAGCTTATGAATGATACGAATTTTTTAGTAAACACATGTTTAACATGTTGGAAGCACCTTCGTTTCAGAAATACTGTAACTGTGCCAATGGGAAGTCTCTTTTTACAACTCTAATGATTATCACCAAAATGAAATTGTGGGATAAATGTAATCAATGTTTGAATATGGTGAAGAAATCCAACCTCTTGGGCTTCATACAAGTGTTCCATGAAATCTGGTGTCTCACCTGTGCCTATTTTGTTGTCTCACCTGTATCTGATGTCACCATAATTTTGTGTCTCACCTGTTCCTCCTCACTTGTGTATGTACATCAATATACCATCCTACAGAAGTGCACGGTATTACCAGTAAACTGGTTTAGTGCAGTATTTTTTCTGTGGTACATACCATGGTACTCTTCCACAGTGCTGGTATGTCAATAGTTCCCATCAGTAAGTAATGTACGGAAACTCCTGAAGAATCTTGGTACGACTTTAATGATATTAATAGAGTGTTTTCTTCTTTTTTTTACCAAACTGTTGTATCTGTCACAAATTAATGGTGAAATATTACAAATATAATTACATGATGCTCCTTTATTTACATGTTTGACATGTGTCATGCATGCCAACACAGTGGACAATGAAATGTGAAAAAATTTTGGGCCAAATCCAACTTTTAGAAAAATTTTGGATGAAAAAATAGAAATGCAAATGTCATGTTTTAGTTACATGTATTTATTAGTGTATGTGAAGGTGTTAAGTATATGTATTCCTTTGTACAATTGTGAACCATCCTACGATATTCAGGTTCGCACTTCTTTTTAAGTTTACTCAATATTTTTTCATCTGCTGACTAAGTGTATTATGTTTACTGGCCCTCTCTGAAAAATATCTCGCCCAGATGTTGGCATCCCACTAAGTTTCGCTGTCTATTATATCAATAATGTAGCTAGAAAAAGTAAGATATAGGTATCAAAACTTTGTATTTTTTTCAATAGGTTCTCTAATGTCAGTGCAGAGACTTTCACAGTATCACCTATAGCGTAAACTTAATCATCCCACTTTAGTTACAGTTTTTTTTGACTGCAATTATTACAACAATTAATATCCACTTAGCAAATTCATCTACTATAAGGTACTGGCTATTTCATTTTGGGAGAGGGGTGTATGTGATTTTTGTTTTGAGCTGAAATATTCTCTTTTCTTCTTTCTCAAGAGAATTATTTTTTTCCCCCCAGATAATATCAGATATAATATATTAAGTTATTTTGCTATAAATCTAAACTAGATTTTTTTCCAGCTATCGACAGACAGAAATTAAACAAAAAAGTGTCAGGCCCCTACCCCAAGAACATTAAATTGTTCATTCCTAATATAATTGGGTATACCTTGGTATGTATCTCGGTACATTCAAAAATACTGCGGTATACCCGAGTACAAAACTTTTCTTGGTACCAAATGCTATCATCCTATATCTTACCAGCAAACACACAGCCAGAAAAGGGATATCAATGTCTAACCATGCTAACTTAGGTGAGATAATATAAGATTCAAACAAAAATCTGAAGATCAATATAATGATCAAACATGCATCTGAAGATCAGTATTCGGGTTAAACATTAATCCGAAGATCAATATATGGATTAAGCTTGAAACTGAAGATCAATATAAGGATCAAACATGAATCTCAAAATCAGTATAAGGGTTAAACAAGGATCTGAACATTTTAATTAATCTCAGATATAATACAAACCTGTTCCTTCTCACCTGTGTCCTAGGAATGACATAAAAACAATATTTTTATACAACCAACATTCTGATGGACTTGGGACAGTACTGAAAGAAGATAGTGTCAACCTGTGTTCAAAGCACTCAGACGAATGCTAGTGGAGGTTATTATGAAAATGAATATATATGTTTATGTAAACAAACTTAAACATTCATACAAACTTAAACCTTCATACAAAGAAAGTTGTTTTGTTTTTATTGAAGATGTCTGTAATTTCTGCTTCACTTACCCAAGAATCTGTGCCTTCTTCCTTTCCCCAATATCCACTTCAATGTACACATTTATGAACTGTATCTTTCTTGTGCTGATAGAATAATCCTCAGAGTCAGATATCATAATGTGCTTATCCTGTCCAATGAATTAAAACTAAAACATTAAATATGAAAAAACAAACTCCTTCTGAATCAGTCATGTTGGGTAAAGAAACATAACTAGAAAGAAGTTATATATAATAAAGATATAGTGACTACATCTGAGCAAAATGGAAATATTATCAGGCTTGAATGTGTGTGGAACCATATTTAGGGACTTACCAGAGATTGCATTTTATGGAAAGTAATAGTTACGGAGAAACTGTAACACAAAAGTTGGGTTCCATGGAGTGCCACTGTTTTACATAATGTCTGATGTTGAGAAAAGTCATTTAAGAAATGAATCCTCTAGGCTAAGCAAGAATGGGTTAGGGTTTCGGTGCAAAACTATGGGCTTTAATGATGCGGTTACCAACTTGAATAGGCAACAAAAGTTCAAAAGCTGCAATCATCCGTGACATGTATAAGAAAAAAAATCAGAAAATGAAAACAGTAAAACACCATTATAACAGGATTAGTTATAATACAAATTTGGATCAGGGTATGACTCCTATAATTTTACAATTTCATCATATGAAGCATTATAAAGTTTTAGTGCCAAAATTAACAAGAGTTTGATAATCTGGTAAGATCTGGTAAATTCTTGAAGAAATAAAATATATCTTCAATACACTTTCTTTATATAAATAAAGGTGTGAAAAGTTTGTATTTGTGATTTACAGCAATTTCTGATTTACCTGATAATGGTTCCCAAGGACACTTACCATTTGCACTCACTTAAAAGTTGAGTCAAATTGCAAACAACAACGATCCTGATCTGCCATAGCATAATGCACCAGCAGATCAGGGTCTGTATTGTCTGTTCCACTGATTACTCCTAACAAACTGCATAGACACAGATCCGCCAGCACATCATGTGATGACAGATCTGTGTCTGTGCAGTTTGCAGTTCGGCTCAACTTATAAGTGAGTATATATGGTGGTCAAAATGTCTCACCTCTCAATGATTGTAATAATGACAATGCTGCCTACTGCTGCAGGTGGCGAGTCAGATAGCTTAGGTTAGGATACAAATACTAGACATCCATAATATTTGTATCAAAGTTTTAGCTGAATACAGCTCCTAATGTAGGAGTCACTTTAAATCACTTTAAATCAAAGGCTATCAAATTTTGTGCTTTGGTTTTAAAATAAATTCCATATTTGTGGGTACTTAATTTAGTGGATTTGTCAATTAAAAGAAAGGGAAAAAATGCTGAGCAATAGTTGTATAACTTGATAAACATTTTTACTGTCCTTCCCTTCCACACACTCTGAGCGAAAAGGTTTAATCCCAACTGCAGTAATTTGTTTCATTGTTTAAGTGATTCACACCAAGTATAAATGTGGATCTGAATCAGAGATGCCAACATCCTTTATATGTAGAAGCAAACATGCTTAATTCACATGCAAGTTTATCGGATTGCAGTACAGTTTTTCATTTTTATTTTAAAGGTTGCTATCAAAATATAAAGTTCCAACAATAAGGGTTTAGCCACTAAAACAAAATGAGTGATAGCAAAACATTTTTGGGGAGGGGAAACAAAACTGTATTCATATACATTTCAGCCAAGGAACTAGGTCAGGTTTACAGCTGGTTTTAGAAAATTCAACGTAACAATGCCACTAAAGGCAAGAGATATTAAGCAAACTAAACTGATCTTGTAAAAAAAGTTAGTAAAAGTACAAAATTTTATAAAAATAAGCTATTATGTTGAAGAGAAACAACAATGAATGGGATATAATGTGTTTACAATGCCTTGTTTATGGAAGAAAAAAAACCTTACTCATGAATTTAGAAACAGACTACAAATCTATGAATTTCATGAGAGTCCATTTGAGTGGCCAAGTTGACAAGTTGGATAGCAAATGATAAAGTAGGTGTGAGACAACTTCTTGCAAAATTAGAAACTTGGATTAAGATCCAGTATTGTTCTAAGGTTAACATTTCTGTCTTTTAAATAATGCATTTTTTTGTATGATTCTGAAAGAGAAATATTAAATAGGTTTTTCTGGGTTACAAATTCAAGAAGGTCATGGAGTGGGGTCTTCATGTTGATATTTAGAAATCACATTTTCATGTGCATTTAGAATGGAAATCTGGGATATTTTTGTACACTTTATGAATATCGTCATTCTTTCTTGATACAAATTGGAAATTTTACCAAAAACAACACGTGATCCAGTATTTACAGAAATGATTTATCACTGCGCAGAATTACCCGATGCGCAAAATAGGCTGACATGGGGTATGTGTGTGTATATATATGTATATATATATATAAACTTAAGTGTAAAATAAAGAAACTTATTGGTGAAATATTTTTTATGTACTTTTAATTCCTATACTTTCATGTGAAAAATATATACTTACAATATTTCCCTTAATGCCACAGGATGCTTGAGTGTGTGTCAAAATAATATTTGCAGTAAATAAATGAAATTGCATTACCTCTCAGGCATGCTTTTGTGGTCAGAGTGAGTAAAATAGTTACAAAATACCAAAAATGTTATACATTGCAACAAATTAGGACATCCCAAATTAACAGCTCTTTCAAATCTCTGATATTTTTTCATGATCTGTGTCAATAAAAATGACTGAAATTCAGGTGAACTTAGAAAAAGGGTTGGTGAGTGTGATGTGCAGAAGAGTGAGTTTAACTCTGTCAAACTTTGATATAGAAGAAAGTTAGTATGCAGTCAAATGAAAATTTTCTTTTCCTATCTTAATACTGGATATCCTGTGGTACAAGAAAAACTCCAATAAATTTTAACTTGTGGCTTTGCCACTTGTTAAAATATCATGTTTTACTGTACCAAACGATGAAATATAACCAGCATTAACTCTCTCTCTCCCTCTCTCTCTCTATATATATACACACACGGTATGATAAGAACAGAAATAAAACAACAAATTGTAGAAATTGGTCAAATTATATAAGTAACACCAACAACCTTTGAAAAAAATCAATCAAGTTTCTTTTTCATCTAGAGCAGGGTCAGGGCATTTGGATATAAAAGATATCTGTGCATTTGATCTGTACATACTTGTGATACTTGACTAGTGACAGTTTTTGTAACAGCTATTGGAGGATTTCATTCTTAATGTTTAGCAACATTGATCACATGATTTTTTACACAATTCGATTTTTGCTGTCAACATTTCAGATCAGATGGTTTTGGGTGAAAGCGGACATGATGTCGGAAAACATTGGACACTTGTATTTTTTTAAAAATTGACAACATAAATGACAGTGAAAGAATTTCATAATCTGCCGAGTTAGTTACATCTGTTCACTTATTAAGTTGTACATATTTGTTGTAATGGAGATTGAAGCTGTGTGCTTGAGTATATCACTGTTACGTTTCTTCTCTGACCTCTAGGCATCATTTGAAGTTCACAAAGTGTGACATAAGAAGCACTCGTTTACTTTCACAAAATCTTTTGAAAAGATTGGAGAAATAATGAGGGAATGGACAACATAACATGATTCATCACCGTAAAATTCTAAACTGCATCATTGTTCAGGTTCTGTTATGTGCTTTTGATAACTGCACATTCTATTTCCAAGTTAATGTCTGAGAAGAAACCAATGTGTGAATTTCTTGTAGTATGAACTCAGGCACCCATGCATCAATTTTAATATATGCCATTACATGAAGCTATATCAACACATCATTTTCTCTAACAGGTGACTTGTGTGTACGATATCATTAGTGGGTATCAAAATAAAATTCTTCAGGCTGGTTGGCTAAAGTCAACTCACAGCATGTAAGCACAGGTTTATTAACATACAAGCCTACCTAGTCATCCAATAATGGCAGATACTGCTCACAAGTTTCCCCTTAGTCTAAAACAGACAATGCTTAGATTGAATGAAGAAATTGACATGTATGTTTAAGTGCATGACTGGAAGCATTTGCACACCAACCAAAACAAACAATGATTAGTTACAAAGTGTCCAATTTCACCCAACCTTGCAAGGAAACCCAACCCTGCTCTACAGTGAGTAAGGAGTGAAGATTATTTTGTGATGTGTTGAAGAGAGTTGATGACATGCTATTGAGTTTTTGGAAAAATAATAAACTTGCCATTTCATAAAAACTGTTTTCTCTTCTCTGTTTTAAGTCAAACTCAACACTTGACCCTGACCTCAAAATTCATACACACAATTCTAAATCATTTGACTTTGACATAAAAAATGGAAAAACATTTTTATGACTTCAAGAATCGATGAAGATAAATGAAAATGTTCATGTGTTTGTAAAAAGTAAATAAAATATACCAGTATTATGAAAATCAAAATCGTAAACAGACACGACTCCAAATGGTGGTTGCATAAAATATCACAAATTATAACAATAACAACAATAATAACAATAATAATAATCATAATAATAAAAATAAAACAATAACAAAAATATAATATAATAACAACAACTACATCTAAAGATGGGGACACAAATAGCTGCATGGAACTAATTGTCCTTGTTACTCTCTGTTATATGTTTATTTACACACACAGCACAACAGTTGTGTACAATAAAAAAGGAACATACAACTCAGTTGAAAAATATGAATCAACAAGACTATTTCACTCTGATGGGGTTACAAAGATAACAAAACTGGTCAGGGACCAGCGGTGACTATATCACCCCAGCAGATGGGAGGGAACCCTGCCACATCCTATTAAGCAGCACCTTCCATCAGTTTAAATTAAAGCAGAAGTAAAGGTGACCATCTGCAAGAAAATAAACTGATAGATCCCATATTCACTGGTCATAGTGTAGAACAAGGGACTCAAACACGTGGCCTGCAGGCTGCATGCAGCCCACAAAGCCATATCCTGTGGTCCACAAAATGATTGGTGTCTCAAGGTGTCATGAGATAACAAAGGTGGTGCAGCCCTTGAGGCATCGAAAATTCCCTCATGCGGCCCTTAGGCTGGTTTGAGCTTGAGGCCCCTGGTGTAGAATATCAGGACCAAACCAATCTGGTAGGAAGTCCTTTTCTACTCAAAGTGTTTTCAAAGCTACATGCTTACATTCCACTTACATACAAAGATGGATCATGATAAGAGCTTCATCCAAAAACATCAAACGTAAGTACAGACATTTTCAAGACATTTTGTTTCCATCATGATGCTTCAATGATCTATATGTTTTCATTTTATCAGTTTTGATTTTTAAAAGCTGCTTTTAATCAGATTTTTTTGTTAGGAAAGCAGAAAAGTAATCAGTAAGACCTATCCTAGGAATATGTATTTTTGTCACATCTTTCTGCATATTTACTTAGATATGACCTATTCAAGTTTTTGAGTGGTCAGTTTCTCATGCTGGTTGTTCCACTAAATGGGTTAGACCAAATGTTTCTATAAACTCTAACCAATTTCTGTTTATCTGATTATTTACAAGATCCCTGCTGAAGTTACCCAACATACAAATTTCGTTTTGGGCATCAATCAGTTTATCTATTTGCTTTTCAAAATGTTCATAACATCTAACCTTTGCTGATGGGGATCTAGACAAAGCCCACATGGAATGGCTTTGTATTTGAGAAATTTACCTGGATCCATACTGCTTCAATTTCATCTTTTCCAGATCTTCTTTCTTTCAACTGATAACTTCCTATATATACAACAACACCTCCACCCCCTGAGCCTCTATCATGTCTGATTGGTGTGCCAAATCCATCAATAAACAATAATTCATTTGCATAATTGTCATTAAACTTTGTTTCTGTTAAACCTGGAATATGTACATTATTGACCTTAGATGATAATAATAAATTCAGTTGGTTTAACTTATTGCTCATACGTTAATTTATGTGTAGAGATTTTCTTTGAATTCCTAGATCTAATATGTTGTTAATGTAAATATTACACGTAATGGTACTAGGAGGGTCATACAAGGAGGTTAGTTCTGCCACGACGTTTGAAAATTCTTCAAGCATGCAGTCACTATTAAAAGATTCAGGAACACTTAAAGAACGATCTGACTAAAACAACAATTACCATATATGCTCGCTTATAAGTCAAGTCAAACTGCAACAACAAAGATCCTTATCTACCATTGCATAATGTGCCTGCAGATCAGGGTCTATGTTGTCTGTTCTACTGATTACTTTAACAAACTGCACAGACCCTGATCTAACAGTGCATTATGTGACAGCAGATCTTGGTCTGTGCAATTTGTAATTGCACTTGTCTTAAAAGTGAGTACATACTGCATTGCTGTCACTTTGAAATATGCAATGTTAAATTGAGGTCTCTAACGAAACAAGATGGCCATTATTACCCAATAGAGTTCCGAAGGATTGTCTTGAAACAGCCAAGAAAATGTCTCTCATAAACAGGGCACTACCTTCGGTCACAAGCCTGGCACCTGTTGCTAGGGTGAAACATTTCAGCGTTTTCCCTTGTGTCCATATTCCAGACAGTCATATTACTAAATTTTCCCAGTATGTCTGCACGAATCTAAGCCACGTGCAAAGGAATATCTAGTTTGCTAAAGGTTACAGCAAAATTATTCTAACTGAATTCTGCATAGGCTGTCTCCATTTTCATGTTTTTCAATTAGTCATATCCTAGTTACAAAGATACTATGGTTAAATGAAGTTGTTGCCCACTACACTCAATTTAGCTCATTTGAATTTGGCCATTTCTGTACTCCAAAGCAAATGTCTGCTACCTCAAATACCAGATCTTTCATGTTGTAAGAATTACCTTCAGTAATATTTAGTATTTGCTTTCATCAAGGCAGGTTTATCATCCCACATATGTGAATTCATCTACTGCCTCAAGTCTGGATAAATATGTACAATAATCCACAAATGCTCAAACATTTCAAAAATAGGTCTGGTTTAGTCTGTCATTGTTACAAGATTTCATCAAACTCTAATCATGGTTACCATGGAAATATGTGCCAAACAAATTATGTCAAATACTTCTAGCATAAACTTTGCAATAAAGTGTAATAATTATGTTACCACCTTGTATAATGGAAGAACTGCAATTTTATGATATGATTCCACAACAGTTCACAAACAACAAAATGATACAAAGAGATTTATATACAATAAAACAAGTTCAAAAATGGCAGTAAGAACATAAAAATTAGATATCAATGTTCTTTTTTCTGCTAAGAAATGAAGTTTGCACTACAAAACATCATGCTCCCTGGCAGAAGGCATTCAAGCAGTGGATATTTAGTTTTCTCCATATCCCCAACATTTGCCAATCAAGCCACATTATAATGCAATTTGTTTTTAAAAATACCCGGAAACAACAGATTCTGAATCACAACTGAACCAATTTATATACATGGATATCGATACTGACAGGTGTCAATGAAAACATTGACCTTGAAGATAAAGACGTTTTGGTAACATAGACTTCCTGATTTCTACGTTACTTTATATTGCATTTTAAACAAACAGAACGACGAGTGAAGAAATACTGTCTCTTTTAGATAAAGTATCGCCAGCTAAGAAAAATAAATGAAAGAATGAAGATATACAGCACAAGATAGGGAGCTAAAACATGTCACACCAGAGATTCAAAGTTACATGCTATATTGGGCAAGCAGGAAAATTAGTCTTAAAAGTTTCATTTCCTTAACAAAACCAAACAAGCAATAAAAAAAAGGCCCTTAATGCACATAGGAAACTGAACAAATAAGTAAAATTGCTGACAACAGAGAAACAGCTTTGGCAGAGAAAATAAGGGACTTTTTGCAAAATGTTGAATGCAAATCTGAGAGGATAAAAAATAACAGAGCACAAACAAAGACAATGTCTTCTGTGACCTGAGAAGAGTGGGGATAGATCTATATATAGCTCTAAGTCTATGCTGAAATTTATTCATCTGTACTGAATGTGGAGCCAACAGAATGTTCAAGACAGGTAGCATGCATAAACACTGGTAAACTGAAGAACACAGAGCAAATATCACTATAACTGAATTATTGCTGACACTTTTGTCCTCAACAGAATATGGATTGCACTGTACAATGACAAAATTATTTCTGACACGTTTGGCCTCAAGAGGAAATGGATGGCACTGTACTATGAAAAAATTACTGAGAAAGGGGGGTGAATTAGAGTAGTGAAAGTAATCTGGGAACAAATGACTGAATTTCTCAAAACAACTGAACAGCTAATGAAATAAGCAGAATGTGAGAACTGACAAGGAAGGAAATTGTGATCTAACACTCTACCACTGTACTTGAATGATGACAGAGACAATCTGTGTGAGAAGTACTGACTGGCAAGTCCATTTTTAGGTACAAGCCATGCAGCATTATCTCACTGAAGACCAAAACACAAACTACTCATGGTTTTGCTATGAAGTGTGTATGCTTATGCATCAAACAAAAATACTGAATTGATGCTTTAAGTGTTTAGAAATGGGAGGTCTACTGTCATCAGATCAGCAAAAACTGAAGGAAGAATTCAAAGTCAATTTTCTTAAATGGATCAATTTCTTAAATGGGTCAAACTTTTTCAAGAGGATATAAAACTGATGAACCCTCCTGTACACTGAGATAAAATGACTGAAGAAGATCTTTATGATAAGCAAATGGTTGTGTAGTTATATTTTTCAAAGAATCATATATACAGCAGGGGTCAAGCTAGACTTGAAATTTAGGGAAAAGTGACTTCTCCTTTTGGACAGAACAGGGAGAGAAGTGGGAGCTAAACAGGGAGAAGTGGGACAAAAGCAAGAAATGCAATATATATATATATATATATATAGAGCTGCATTTTCTTATTTTAATTATGTCCTCTTTTTCTCAGTATGCATTTAACAGTTTTAAGCAATACCTTATTTTCAAGTTGAAAAATCTGTTATATGTTTATTATCAACACATTCTGTACATGTATAAAAATTATTATATTCATGCCTATTTTATTCTTACTTGTAGTCTTATATATATGTTTGGATTGAGCTAAATGCAGTGTATTTTGGCCATATGACGTAAAAAAGCACAGCAGAAACTAAAAATTGTAATTAATTTTAACTGATTGGAGTAACAAGATTAGAGTCCTGTAATTGGGAGTTGGTAATAATGCCTAGTAAAGTACAACTTAATTATTTTATTTTCTGAACGTTTTGTGTAAAATTAGTCAAAGAGATTTCTAGCATACTTTGAAACAACCCCTGCAACATGTACATTGGAGCAAATGCACAATGACTTCAAACCATACTCTTCGTCCAGATTTCATTGTTCCCGATAAAACTGTAACTATTCATAGACAACACATTGATTCATTCAAGTCAATATATAACTGAACTGCACCCTTTTTCCAACTGAATTCATCTAAGAACACACCATGTGAGTGCATCTATTTTTAGAAAGAGGGATTTTCTTAATATAACTAATCATTTTCTAGCTTTGTTACAAAAATCCATTATTAGGACTGCATATTTATGGTTTTATTATTTGTCTGCGTACTGGTAGTAGCGATATGCATTGGTTAAATAGTATTTGCTTCACTACTAGATACATTTTTTGTATTTTCACGACAATGAATTACGTCAGAAAACAACCTTGACCGTAACGGCATTTTTTTGAATTCCACAACATAGTATTGTCCTAGGTTTCTGATTTTATAAAGAAAATAACGCAAACACGGCTGTTAAAATCTCCATTTTTAAAAAAATAAATAAATTAGAAAATGCTCTTCACCGATTATGTTTTTTAAAAACAAATTACTATTTACATCCTGATGTTTAAATTTCAAAACAAAATTTGGGATATTTTCATCATAGTACAGTAGACCCAACTTCATGAAATCGAGCAGTGATATCTTGCTCTGGACAGGGTTAATGGTCAGTTAGCTATTAAAACATGCCTGTGAATGTGCAAGAGTTTGTTTGTCGGCATAGGCTAATTGGTATCAACACCCCATAAATACATTTTGCCTTGGGCTGCAACACTGCCAGAACTTCCTGGCTACAGCGAGGGGGCATCTCAAAAGTTGTAAGCCACAGTCAGTCATTTTACATCTGAAAACTCAGAGGGCGAAGTTATTTTCGCTTTCCTAATAGAAGAAGGCAAAGTTTACAATTTTAAGGCGACTTAGTTGCCCACTTCGCCTGGTAGCATGACCCCTTATACAGTAACTATGAAAAGGTGTAAAGTGCATACTGGAACCAGTCTTTGGTCACATGATACCAAATTGTTGCTTCCATTTTTTATGCGTCATTTCTGTAAGACTTGTGGCAAAATCATATGGTTTGGCAGGTCTGGGGTAGTTGTTTGTCTCTGACTAACTTACAATAATCATAACTGTTACTGTGCATACAAGTTATGGGCATAATGTGGTGTCAAAAAGGTCCATTTTTAAACATTAAAAAATTTTTTTTCCCACTAAAATGACTGAAAATCGTGTTTAGCTAAACACAAGCATTTCTGGTCAGGTGGGTGGGTGGAAGAGATTTAAAAAAAAAAATTCATATTTTTCACACAGGTATGCATGCATTTGATAGCCCCTACCAGGCAGTGCAAAAAGTATATGCTAAACACATTGCAAATGTCTTCTTCATGAATTATATATCTGCCTGGTGGCAATATCTTGATGCAGATCACAAAAGAGGGCTCTGCGCTGGCAACAGGTTTGTGTCAAAATGCACAGTGGATGATGCCATAAAAGAAGGACAAGCAAATTGTTCAAGACAATGGGAGCTCCATGCCTGGGCAAAATCATTGTATTTTGTAATAAAATATACCTTTGTTGGAAAGGATAAGTGTGCAGAAGCCCAATGTGTGCTCAGATCTAGAAATAAAACCAGTGAAAGGCACCGTGTCCATTCACTCCGTACTGGTCAACGATGAAATGTATGTAGCCACCCATAAATCACTCTGCTTCTGCAATGCCTGTTTTGCTGAAGAGGTCCCTTGGCTAGCATATCAAAGATGGAGAAATTCATACTTATATATTAACAGCACATCATCACAATAGTCTCGATATTGTGATGATTAAAAGTTAATGCAAGTATAAAGAATCACAGAAATGATTTAGGAATATAAACCCTTCCAAATAAACATTAAGTACTACAAGATTAAGGACAAAAGACAGAACAGATGACCAGGTCATTGAGGGGAATACAATATGAGCAGATAAATCTGTAACTGGATGCACACAGATGAGGAGTGTAGTTTTCATTGTGAAGGTTATTTGTGGGTTCCTGCAAAATATATAGGTGGTATATAGGGTATGATGTGAAGACTGACAAAGACTAAGTAAAGTGTAACAAAAGGATGGGTTACTTACAAATGGCACAACCCAACCCATAAATTTATTGGGTTTTAAAAAAATCTGATGCTTTGCGTAGAAGACATTTTTTTAAAGTAAATTATGTTTCCCTCTCAATACTTACCTGATCATATATAACATTAAGATTACTCTCTGCTACCTCCAGATTCCAGCCCTCCTTAAAGATGAAAAATGTCATTCTGTTTATATATGTATGATAGTCAAAGGGGAGCAACTCTTACAAGTCAATAATCCTTTGTACGCTCTAGGTGGCTACCATTATACCTGGATGTAACCAGTTTTCACTTGAGCAAAAACCTATAATAGGATGCTCTCAATGGGGGAGGGGGGGTTTTAGTAATATGATCAGGCAAGTATTATCAGAGAAACAGAATTCACTTTAAAATGTCCTTTCACCATCAAATACATCCTTTGATCACACTGCATTATTAGAATAGGTAAGAGGAGGAGGAAATGATGAACATCCTACTTCAACCTGTACCACCCAACAATGTGAGTTGTATCACTATGATGTCTGCAGTGAGGCAGTTTATAGTGATGTCTAGCAATGAGATATCATGCCACAGACATGTGGCATAATGTCCCATGCAGTCACATTATCCTGACACCAGGCCGACCAGTCCTAACACTAACCTCTTAATGCTGAGAGCCAAGTGAGGCAGCTGCCAACACCATTTTTGTAAGTCTCTAGTATGACTTGGCGGGGCTTCAAACCCATGATCGCCTGCATCCAAGGCAGACAATTTAACCCTTCGGCCACCGGAATGGTCCTCACCCAGAAGGAGAATGATTGCACTTCTAAAGGATGATCTTCCCCTAACGTTAGTTTAGCACAATGAGAAAAATTGTTTATACATGTGTGAGGGATATTCTCGTGGGATTAGGCATTTTACTGTCTCACCATCAATTGTTTCTCAGGTGAATCCATTAATAAGTGGCAAATTCATGTCTTGGTCTAAGGTTGTGCTTTCATGATTGAGATGTGGTCTTTGTGTAGCTACCGTCAGACCAATGAGATTCAGTTCTCTCCTTAGCAAGGCCATGTCACTCAAATGACATTTCAGTTAGCAGTTTGGGTGTGCCAGATGGTCAGCTGACTCTGCCATGTCCTGATTACAGTCAAGCCAGGATCTTGGAGTCCCTTGAATTTCCCGAGCTGAAATCTTCATTAGTAGTGAGTTCAGATTACACTGATTTAATAAACTCTCTTTAGCCAGGCAGCCTGTGCCTATGTAGTTAGGTCTTGCTTTCTTGCCTTCAGTGGCAGGAATAGTCTTTAATGGCTGCTGTGGATATTGTCCATGCATCTCAGATAGCATATGAGGGCATGTACAGGGGTCCTGCAGATCTGCTTCTCTTGACAGATTGATCAGCAGGGTTCATTACTGCAGCAAGGCACTACGTTTAAGTCCAATTTCATGTTTCTTAAAGACATTTAGGAAATCTGTAAGGTACCCCCACCTGCACAAAAATAACTAAAATCATCAAAAGGTACAATAGAAGTAAAACTTCATTATTGAAAAACACATATATTACCAGTATAATCTAACATAATATTGGTCTTGGATTAAAACTTGTATAAAAAAAAAATGGTTCCATGTATACTGTGTAAACTAAAAAAGAACTTCTTAATTGACCTCTTTCAATTAAAATTATGCTCAAACAAGTAAATTAAAAAAGTTTAAAATATGAATTCAAATTTATTCCTAGGTATGGTAATTTGGGGAAATTGTATTCAATTGTGCATTAGAATTCACATTGCTTTGATTTACTCCAAAATAGAAGAAAAATCTGGGTGAAAAATCAAAAAGACAAAATGAGTGGTAATATCCATTGTTTCAATTTCATGCATATCTGTTCATAAACACTTAATAAATTAAAAACTGAGATTATATCTAAGGACTCTGTCAATATGGAGAAGGGGTTTAAGTTTTATTTTTAACCCCGTAGGTTGGCACTGAAAATCACCAAAGCAGCAATCCAGAAATTTATACCTCTTAAACTGGTGAGACAACCTATTAAAATGACATATCTAGTGGCTGAAAAGTTATGAATTTGTTATATAGTGTGTCAATTCTGGTCAAAAAGTTGACATATATTTGCAGTGTAACATATTTTCAAACTTTCAGGATGATGTCACTAAGCATATGTACTTCTGTCACGCTGGCAATGCATCTTCTGGTTTGGATTAAATGCAGACCCACTTAATTCCACACTCAATTTCTGGCAAAGCACATTAGCTAAAATGTTCACAAATAATTTATAAAATGGTAAAATTGTTGCTCTTTCTAAAAATGTATGTTGTAGAGCGAGGTTAAATTTTTTAGTCTAATTTAAGGCTTTTTAGCCAAACAGCTAAATTTAATACTTTTGCTTAAAGTTGATGTAACTATGTACATTTATATTCAAGTAACAAGTATCTACCATAACACCCACAAGATACTTTTTAAAAAAATATCCATGACTGATTTTAAAGGCTTTTTAAGGCTAACATCAAGCAAGGTTAAATTTTTAGGCAAACAGGTAAATTTAATGCGTTTTGATGTTTTTGAGGTTAGCCATGAACCCTGGATCAAGGAAAGGGAGCAAATAGCTATTTGTTGGGTCACTAGTGACAGCAACCTATTCTTAGAAAGGAAACTAGGTTGTGTCATTAGAATGAATGAACCATTAAAACAGATTTGTATGTATGGATATTTTAGGTACAGTGAAATCCTGATAAAGCACAATGATCAGGGTCCACAAAATGATATTGTGTTATACACCATATCTTGCTATTACTGAACAAACCAGTTAACTATAGAAACTGGTGCATACCCCACCCCTCCACCCCGCAAAAAAAAAAAAGTGGGATAAAAGTGGATGCAATACTGTGAACTTCATTGACACAGATATCACTTGTTCCATATTAAACAAGAAATATATAAAGCAGTTATTACATTTATGATATTCATTTTTATGCAAATAAAATCTGCAACACAAACATAAATAGCCAAGTACTTGTACTCACAAGTTGGATCTGTTTTTATCCATTGTCATAATTCCATCAAAAATGTGCATAAAGAAGCATACTTTCTATAATAAAAAAACCACTTGCTAGTTTCATTAAAATCCTGACATTTAACTTCTTGCTAATACAATCAAACAAACTTATGATACACGTGTTGTACTTCTTCATGAAATTGGTGAAATTACTGTAATATCTCATTAGCCGTGCTACGATTGTGTTTCCCCAAAATTATAATTCACTTTTTACACATTAATGTTCATACTTTGAAGAAAGAAAGGTACTTTTTCATCAACAAGCAAAGATACAAATTTTTTGCAGCCACGCCACAATTGTTTTATATCTGAATTCATACTTTAACAAAATGTTCTACAGTGTTGTTTCACTGTGGTTCACTCACTCTGCATGCTGAAGCTAGCATTATCATAAGTTGCAGCAAGTCTTGTATGATAGCTGTTTTAGTGAGGTGGAAGATCATAATTCAGACTTAGACAAATTTGACAAATGTGTGGTCTTGATATCATGAAACTGGACCACAAGATGGAGATTTCCTTGTTGCCAACATCATCTCTTCCATAAGTCTGAACATGTCTGAGATCATGGAACAATATCCATAATTGTGGTAAGGGCAAACTTTTTGTCTTCAAAGAGACAGAAGTTGGCTGTCAGGGAATGGGTGTGGAGACTGGTGTGATATCACTAGCGTGACACCTGTCATTGACAACACATGATTTTCCCTCGTGTGTGTTCGAAGTGGAGGATCTCCATGACTAAGGCTCTATTAGCACCAAAGCACCTTGATCAAGACATAACAATTGTGTCAGGCATGGAGGAGGAGTTGCTCTGGACATGGATGGAATTGTGGCAGGCTTGACTGCTTCAGTGGAGTGGAGGTCACTATGATTTCTCTAGGTACATCTGTTGCTTAGTTAATCCAGGATCATTGTTTCCATCTTAATGGGATAATCAGAACTATTTGCATTATGTGCCCCACATTTTCTTAACCACCTTCATAATCAAAACTGAAGGAGGGAAGGCATGTACTCACATTACCTCCCAGCTGATTGAAGAGTATTGATGGCCAATGGAAGAGTTCATGGAGGGAAAACTCTCCAGTTGTCTTCTCCTTGATAAGTCAGTCAGGACTCTGAGCTGCCCAGTAATGTGTCAGACTTGAATATTACATCATACTGGGAGTACCAATGAAGGTATTCCCATACCCTGAGGAAAAGGTCTGGTGAATCAGATCAACTTTTTTGACAAGGTGCATCACCACAACTGAATTCTCTCAAATTATCAGGACCGTGTTTCCTTGGATCCATTCCACTCAAGAGGCTGATATTAGGTGCCATAAGGGATAAAATCTGACTTCTCTTCATTGATTATCCACCATATAATGAGGGAAGTAAGGTTTTTCATCTCGTGAACTAAAACCAAACTTACCGTTTTTAAAGTGTGTCATCCAGGATAGTCACTGTCTCTGTGGAGGACATCCTGAACTCTAGATGAAGGCCCAAGGGCTTAGACTGTGGCAAAATGGAAGAGTAAGGAAATGGTACACTTGTGTGATGCAGGATGAATCAGTATATGGAAGTACACATCAGACATGTCAATAATGATCATGTACTCATTGCATCACACTGAAAAATGAACATACTTGACATCTCCATCTTGAAACTGGGTAGAATAAATTGGTTCAGTTTGCTCTGATCTATCACAGGTTTTAATCTGCCAATGGACTTCACAACCAACAACATTGCTCGGGTCACCCATCATCTTCTGAGAATGAGTAATCCAAATATGAAGAAGAAGGAGTAGTCTGGTGCCATAGGTGAGTCGCCAGAGGGTGTGGGTGACATACTGTCATTGATGATTGCCAGAAGGCCAGGGGAAGGAGAATCTGTTTCTCTCTCCCCTGCTTGCCTGCATTCGATAATAGGGGAATATGATCACTGAATTCACTTGGCAAAGAGAAGAAAAATCTGCCATTGTTAAGAATTCCCCTTGCAATGTTTCTGCCTACAGCTGTCCCTTCTCTTGTATGTTAACCGATAGGGTGTTTGTGATGAAAGGTAAAAGGGCAAATCTTAAGCCTCTTATTTTATCACCTCCTCAACGTGATACCCCTACAGTAGTTCCAGTAGTTGTTTTTCATCCCCCTTCATCAATGTGGGGATTGTCTTCCTCCTGTACACTACACAGGGATACAGCCTTTGATACGGTAAAGAATTGGCTTATCCTCGGTGGAATTACAATATATCTTCATTGCTAATCATTGAGATATCAATGACAAAGCCATACGAGTCATTTCAACCATATGTAATTCCAGTCTTTGATTGAAATCATCTGTGTTTCTGTTGTATTCAAAGATAAAGTATATTCTAGCTCTGTTTCTGTATCTTCATTGGGGTGGAGAGGGCATCTAGACATCTCCCCATAAGACTAATCAACAATTCAGATGTGGGGTGTATGTTTAAAATGTTCTTGCCCTGATGTATTGGACAATGCTAGCTTTTGCAACCAATGAGGTGCTTCTTCAAAATGTTGGACCAAGTGTTTGCGGCCAACATGTTTGTGCCAACGAGCAATTCTACATGTAGACATATCTCCTGTTCATCCTCCACAACATAAAATCATTTACACTTCTTGAACTTTTCTGTCATCTCTGTAATGAAGAAGAGAAACAAACAAGTGCAAAGAACACATATATGTTTACATTTATTTAAAAAATATTTACATATATATATTTTGGAAATAAATGTAAACATTTATATCTAAATGATTAGAAGTATAATTGATTGGTAAATACAGTGCCCAAAACATTAAACCAATGAATGTTATTGATTAAAATCACACGCAACAATAACAAGCAGTTATACAGAATAAATTTGATTCCAAGAAGTCATTGATCAAAGTTTTAAGTGAAAGCCGAAATCTGGAAATACCAGGACCTACCTAGCAAGTAGAAAGGGCAGTTAACCTGTAAGAGTTGCATCCCTTTGTTTAACTAATTGTTTAAATATCTTTTTACCTTCAGTGGAGCTACAATATATATATATATATATATATATATATATATATATATATATATATATATATATATATATATAGACATAGTCATACAATGTCTTTTAGAGATGGCTGGATTGGGAAGTAGCAGAGAGTAATCCAAATGTTAATGTGATTAGGTACAGTATTTGACAGAGACATAGAGAGGTGATTTCCTGAACAGAAGCAACAGATCTTATACCTAAATGAGTAAGACAGCTAAAATACTGAAATCTTAGTTGTGCAATGATATTTTGTTCAACAGTGTAAATAGTCCTGAAACAATTATAGTCATATATAGCTCCAGAAATAGTAAAATGTCTTGCACAGGTATATTACTGAATATCAATCAGTATGTTACCAAAACTATGAAATCCATGCCAATACCAATAATTATTTCAATCATCAATTTACCTGTAATAAGGCTTGGCACCTTTCTCTGTGATAAAAACTACACTTCCATTATTTAGAACTATTTTATTGCTGATACTTAAATTTCTGACAATTCCTACACTTTATTTCATGAACTGTTTCTCTAAAAATTAATTATACTGAAATCAAAAGGTTAGAAACTCACATCAAGGAGACAATATTGACATATAAACTGAAACAGTCAGCATTATCTATATACTCCAACTGAAAAGTGTTTCATACTGTTACAGATTATTCTGTGTTTGAATGCAACTTCATGTGTATGCTTTCTGGAAGCTAAACACAATTGTTTCTTTTACCCCCATATAGACTTAAAGGTTACCTACCCTCCCATGTAATATTATGTTCCAGAATAACAGAGATAGTTTGATCCACACCCAAAAGGTGATATTCAAAAACATAATTTGATAAAGATGCCAAGTTAAATTAAAGCATTATATTGCAGATATTTTACCTTATGTTTCTTTATTTGTTAAACATTCAATTCAACATCGAATGAACTTCATATGAGAATATTTTCAGTTTGACACACGAGTTTAAAAAATGCTATAAAAAAAGCTTAATTGTGATTTTAATACCTGTCTTAAATCTGCAACGTCTATGTGCTTCTTGCCTTCACCTGCAAAACAGATATATCTCATTAATACAATAATTGGTTATACAACAGATATAGTATATATGGAAAAACAAATTGTATGTGTAATGATCAAATTCTAGTTTTTATTTTAAAACAAGAGTCCATCATGGGGATTTATACTCCAGTAGGCTGAAAAGAATTTCCACAATTTCAAGATAAGACCATTTCTTCTTTTTACAACTGAGTGTTGAAACCATCTCTAATATTCTTGAACTATAACAAGATTTTCAAGACAGCCACTGTGGCATCCCTGCTGGATGTGAAGTCAGCACAATTTTCATTTAGGACCACACAGGCATCAATCATGAGAAGTTTTTAGATGAAAACTCAGTGTAAATATGACTACCCATTCAGGCGGAGTAACCACGAGATTTCAAGATGGCTGCTGTGGCAGACAAATTGATGCACGATTGGCGCCATTTTCATTTAGGATCAACTAGTGATCAAAAAAGGCTTTTGGTGAAACCCCATGTTGATATGGCCATCCATTCTGAAGAAGTAGCCATAACAAGAGTTTCATGATGGCTACCATGACGGTGATACTGGAGGTCACACTGGCATTCTTTTTATCTAAAACCAGATGGACAATAAAGATGTCTTTTGGTGAACACTTCCTGTGAAAAAGACTTTCTGCTTGAAGTTGCAGTAACACGATTTTCAAGATGGCTGCCATGGTGGCCATATTGGATTCAAATTGGCACCATTTTGACCTAGGACCAACTAAATATCAAAAGAAGTCTTCTGGTGAGACATCTATGTCAATATGACCATCCAGTTAGGAAGCTGAGGTAGTAATAACATGATAATTAAGATGCACATGGGTGCCGTGTTAAACATGAACAGCACCATTTTCATTTAGGACCAGCTAGACATAAATGTTCTCGAGAAAATCCCATAGCCATATCACTTTACATTTCACAGGAGTAACAAAATGATTTTCAAGAAAAATGCCATCATTATTTGGATGTCAGATCAACACCATTTTCATTCAGGACCAACCAGACATCATAACAAGTCTTTATTTAACAGAAAACACCACACTGATTTGACAACCATTCAGAAGTTGTGATAACATGATTTTAAAGATGGCAGATGTGGCAGCCATAACTAATTTCCAAGTGGACCATTATCATTTCGGAGCAACTATACCATGGGATGAATGAATGTGTGTATGCAAAGTTTCATGGCAAGTAGTTTACGTCACAGTGACCCATTTCTTAATGAAGTCTATGCCATGTTTTATGACATCCATCACTACTGATGTGTTTAATTTATTGGCGGTGGTTTTGTATGTATCCACATGTGAACACTTTTCAGGTTTTAATAGTTTTTTTACTCCCTGTAATTTCAATAATCTTGAAAAAAATGGTAGCATAATTTAAAATAAATTGTATAAAGGTTAAATATTTCCTCTTGCCATGAAAGATTTTACAAAATTGATCAATCAGAACACCTCTCACTGTTTTTTGGAGGATAAACATTGCAGAGTTTGTCAATTGGTTCAAGTTGTTGGATAGGTCACATGGAGTCACTACCAAATATTGCCAACTATGTTAACAATGATTTATATAACTTACAGAATAAAAATGGAATAGATGTTGAAAAATCTTCTGCACTTTTTTGCCTGCTACATTATGGCACTGTAAGCATCCTCTGTAAGTATTAGTTAGCAATATGTGGCATCATAAGGTCCAACCACATTACCCAAGCTCTTAATGTTTGATGGCTTGATGGTCAGTTCCAGTTAAGACACCATTAGGACACTTGACTGGTTCACTGTTGATAACAAGTAAAACCAGAACTCTGGGTGTTCATCCATCTGCTCCTTTCATACACTGGCTATGATGATCAACTGGAAGTAACCTCTCATTCACCAGATGTTGTCTGAGACTGATTCTTTTCTGGTTTTTGTTCATATTTTGTGCTGGACTGCTTATTTGAATTTTAATGTGCAAGTTCCAT
Organism: Megalonaias nervosa; assembly: GCA_016617855.1. Classification (NCBI taxonomy): domain Eukaryota; kingdom Metazoa; phylum Mollusca; class Bivalvia; order Unionida; family Unionidae; genus Megalonaias; species Megalonaias nervosa. Next base: position 143,833 of record JAECUM010000344.1, on the reverse strand, counting down.
TGTTCCTGTGTGCATAGACTGAAGTTTTCTGCTTATTTGTTGACTCAGAGACTTGAACTATTCACTTGGTATTCTTGGACTCATCATTTAACACCACACATTTTGGAATTTTGATTTATAGGATACAACAAAGTGTAGATACAAGTCTATGGTCATACATGCCATGAAAATGGCAGGCTTGTTGTGAGATCTGGGTATGTGCAGTTGGACTTGTTTTATAAGCGAGTATGTACAGTATTTTTTGAACATTATAGCCATACCAATAATGCATCCTGTTTTTTTCCCTGCACAATGTTCCAGTGAGATGACAGGAGAATAACTGATCATATCATTCATCTGATTATACATCTACCATTTTATTGATGAAATCAACCACTCTTGAAAATTAAAAGATTAAACAAAAAAAAAGAAAAATAAATTAAAAAAGAAAACAAAAATGGTATTTTTATGCATTCTATCCACACATTACATAAACCTGTCCGAACCAGTCTACTTGGGACTGGAACTGTTCAACCACTGCAACAATCAGTGCAATGATACAGGCTGAGTAACTGAATTAAGAATTGTTAAACAATGGCTAACTTGAGTACACAAGAAGCTCTAAACTGATTACCCTGTTGTTGTAATTTGGAGAGTTGAAAACCAAAGGTGGGTTGTTTTCTGAGGTTCTATAAGTTCATAGGTAATAAAGAGTTGAAAGATGGTCCATGATGGCTTCTGAGTATTCGATTAAAAATCTGCTGACCTTCAGTGGAAGTGAGATAAAATGGAGAGACAAATACAAAATGATTTTGCCCAGAACACCAGGTCAAGTATTTTGAACTATTTAAGAAGAATATTTAATGGCAGCTCAGTTTTTTTTCTTGGTCAATTCATGTCAAAGTGCACTTTCTTCCAATGCTAAATAACTACAACAAAGAAATATTACAAGAAAATCAGCAATGCTTGAAAATCTGAGTTCAAGTGTGTGCAGGTGAGTAGCAAAGGTCCTGAGTTTGTGTCGTGTGTTTCATGCAAAGTGGATTTGAAGATGATGCATGTATATAGAGGAAGAAATTATATCACCAGGCATATGGAGACACCACTGCACAGACACTGTGATTTTCCTGTAACAAATACACCCACTTTTAAGGCCTTGTTTGAGATGGGGTCAAAAGTGGACAAAGTGGCACTTGCAGAAACTTTGGCTTCAAATTTTGTAACAGAGCATTGCAGATCATTTTACCAAACTGGTTAAAGTTATGTTTCCGGACTCAGAGATTTTCATGCCAGTGTACAAAGACAACACAGTTTGTCACACAGGTCCTAGCCCCCAACTGGGACAGAAAAGTTTAAAACATAAATAGGACTCAGAAGTTCAGTGTCATTATAGAGGATAAATGTTATGGCCAAAAATGCACTGTATTGTTTTCAATCCCTTTAAAGTATGAAAAATGACTTTGGAAATCTTTTGCAATTTACAACTGGCCATGCAGGCTTTCTGTTGCAGAAAACCATTGTGATCTTGATAAATGTGTTATATGGAAAAATTTAACTCACCATCCTACATTCTTCTTTATTTACAAAAGAGTCCACGATGTTGAGCCTATGCAATTTTGATGAATTTTTAAATACAGAATACTTATTTTACCGACAATTTGTAACAGGGTAATTTTTTAATACTAATTTTTTTATATAATGTGCACCGACCTATATATTTTTAAGTGATTTTTAACTGCTTGGACCCTTAGCTACATAAAAAATGAAATTATCATGAGGTTAAATATCATGACATTCACAAGCAATCATTCTTAACCAGGGATGAGTCATCAGGAAAGATGCTTTTCATAAATATCTGCCAAAATTCCATAACATGTGAGATTGCTTATCATCAGATAAATAACGTATACATTAATGGTAAGCTAGATACAAGTGCTGTGCTGGTGTAATAAAAATCCATTATCATCAGGACCATTACAATACAATGAACACTTATTAAACTTGCCAGTTATGAATGAAGTACAAAACTTTAAATGAACTAACCTGTCTTTGCTATGAACATGGTGGAGTTTTCATTCATGATGTGTAGAATTGCATCCAAAATTTCATTATGGCCGAACAATTTCACAGGCATTTTGTGGCAGGCTGAGAAGAGAAAATTGTACATACCTAAGATACATATTTTATGATATGCATAGAGACATGTAACTTTTAGAGTCTATACTGTTGCCAAAACAACTGAGTTTCTTAGTCCATGTTGCAGCAGCAAGTGAATGGAAAGGTTTTCAAAATGTGTGCAAAATACTTACAATAACAGTTCAGTATGACCTGTCTTGAAAGACCACCTGTCTTGTGAGACCAGATTCTCAACGCACAGATTTACTGATTATATAATATTATGACAGTCTTTGAAGAGAAGTTCCACTGTACTGAAACAAGTTCCACTGTACTGAGACAAGTTCCACTATACTGAGAAGACACATGTAGTTAAACCAGACTGACAGTGGCATGATTCTGAAACCTTTTGAACAGTGAACCATTTGAAATTAAACTAAGATACCATTTCCAATAAAAACAGACAGGCAATCCAACTGTGCAATCAAAACTGAAATGTGTACATGTGCCACAGATTCCCTCCCAATATGATGCAAATGGAAGGCACTGTTCTACATGAAATAAACACAAGAACTCCATAAAGTTTGGCCAACAAACATTAAAAATCAAACTTGACCCAAGTGTTGTTATTATAAAACCTGAAGCACAAAGTTGGTTTCAATCTATTAAGTCCTTCAAAAGCTATGGGGTGGAAATAGAAGGGAAAAGTTATAAGTCAAGCAGGGGGCCATAACTCTATAAAACACAGGAAGAAGAAGGTAAAGGTCAGACTTGACCTTGGTCTTTTTCATGCAAAGCCTTATACTAATTGTAGTTTGAATTTATGAAGTCCTTCAAAAGTTTCTGTGCATAAACAAAATTGAAAGGACTAACTTCAGTATCAAACAAGGGCCATAATTCCATTAAATATTAACAAAAAGACGGTGAAAACTGAACTTGACTTTGGACTTTTTAATGTAAAAGCCTTATACTAAGTGTGATTTGAATCCATTAAGTCCTTCAAAAGTTTTTGTGCATGAATAAAACTGAAAGACTATCTTCAGTGTCAAACAAGGGCCATAATTCCATTAAATTCTGCAAGACAGTCAAAACTGAACTTGACTTAGTACTTCTTAATTTAAAAACCTCATACCAAACTTGATTTTAATTCATGAAGTCATTCAAAAGTTTCCAGGTGAAAACAAATAAACTGAAAGCAAAGGTTTAAGCTGCAAGTCAAACAGGTGCCATAACTTGATTAAATTTTGTCAATAAATGGTGATAATTAAATTTCTCTAAGGTCTTCCTCGTGTAAAGCCTCACGACAAAATCCATTTCAATCCAACAAGCTAGATCCTTCAAAATGTTACTGAGCAAAAATGAAATTTGTGACTGACATGATGGGACAGGAATAGATGGGACACAAAACAGTATGAGACGGGATTGATGGACATGGATAACACTATATACCTGCTCAACAGATATGGCAGGTGCATAAAAATCCTTGAGAGATGTCTTTTATGGGAATACCATATCAGTTTACTTCCAGAGTAGTCTTCTATTAATGTTCAGGTACACAACTGTGTGCAGGTACTTTAACTTTAAGATGCTTTTCATCAAACCTGTACTACTTTTAATGAAATCTCAGTGAACTGTACAATAGTACATCTTAAAAGATTATTTAAACTATTTTTAACAATTGCTACTTAACAACTTCTTAACTTAATTCTTCTTAATTCAAAAACCTCATACCACACAGAGACTGGCAAAAAATAATCTTTCAAGGCACAGTGCGAGGGTGCAGAAGAAGAGGCAGACAGAAAAAAGGTGGGAAGACAACATTAAGGAGTGGACAGGCATGGGATTTGGAGATTCCCAATGGGCAGTAAAGAACAGGGAATGATGGAGAGAATTGGTTGTAAAGTCAACTGCTGTGGTGCCCCAACAACCTCTTGGGTTAAGGGGTTGATGATGATGATGATGATGACTTAACAGCTAAACACAATACTGAATTATGGTCAAGGGTTCCATGGCTCACCTTATCTTATTTACAAAATGTGCTATGAGCTTTCCCTGCAGACAATATTCCTCATTATAACACTGTCCATGGCAGCCATAAACTACACTGCCTTATAGTGGGATTGCCTTATAATGGAGTATTCCCTCATTATAACACTGTTCAAGGGGGGGGGGCCATAGAAAACACTGTCTTATAATGGAGAACTCCCTAATTGTAACGCTTTCCACAGAAGCCATAGAACTGCCTCATAATGGACTACATGCCAGATACAATCCTGTTATTGAATAATGAAATGGGACCCATGACCACATTCACCTTATAATAGGAACTGTGTTATAATGAAGGACATAATAGTGAGACTGCCTTATAATTAAACTGTTACATTGAAGGGACTTATAGTGAGACTGGCTTATAACAAAAACTGTTATCATGAAGGGCCTTATAGTGAGAGAGTACTGTATTTACTGTACAACTTATGAAGCTTCAACTAAAAAAATCTCAACATAAAAGCCCTCAACAATGTTATAAATTTAGATCATGTTGATGATGCAGTGACAGAAAAATTGATACCTTTGTTCTGGTACTGTAAGTCACAATATTTATGTATCAGCAAATTTTAATGAATCTTTCATTTTAGTGTATTAGCAGCACACAATTTCAGGGAATTAGGATGGACAAAATTATAGGTTTTTGGTTTAGCATGAATATTTCCTAACAGTGGGAGATTTTAAAATGAAGTTGTACAGAGATATATGTTGGTAAGCAACACCCACCTATGCATCTGCGCATTTGCTTGTATGAAGTCCACTAAAATAATGTATCACTTGTACAACAGTGTTTACCATAATCTCTGTTACAAACATCAAGATCTGTAGGTCTGCATAGTGTGTGTGTGTGGTTTGGATTTTCAATGTAGCTTTAGCAATTTTTTCAGTCATATCGCTACTATGTCTGCAGTGTTGCAGTTTATAGTAATGTCTAGCACTGGGGCATCATGCTGCAGACATGTAGCATGATGTCCCACGCAGTCACATTATCCTGACACCAGGCCGACCAGTCCTAACACTAACCTCTTAATGCTGGGCGCCAAGCGAGGCAGCTGTTAGTACCATTTTTTGTAAGTCTTTGGTATGACTCAGCTGGGGATCGAACCCACAACCTCCCACATCCAAGGCGGACGCTCTAACCACTTGGCCACCGGAGCGGTGGTCTGCATAGTCATTGATGTTCATTTGATATACACCTTTAATTGTAAAACTTGACCTCCATACAATTTTAGCAAAAATAAGATTGCCAGCTCATTCACAAAAATTATACATAAACTACAAGTTTTTGTTTTATAGTATACCAGTCTAAATTTTGTATTTTACAGTAAACAAGTTTAAAGTTAGTGATTTACAGTATACCAGTCTAAATTGTTTGATTGAGAGTATGCCAGTCAAACTTTTGTGATTTACAGTACATCAGTGTAAATTTTGCGACTTACAGTATACAAGTCAAACTTTTGTGATTTACAGTACCTGTTAATGCAAGCATGAAAAACAAACATGCATGCAAACAAATTGTAATAATTTGTTAAAAGCCATAGTTTAAGAATAATAATTTGAAGAGTACAAAATAATGTGAATATTGGTTATCATTTTCATGTGCATTTAAGAAATGAATGAGGTAGGGAGTCAAATGTAATATATTTTCTGTAAAACAATATCATGCTTTAGCTTCCGTAAAGTTGGGAATTTGTGCTTCTTTCTTTCAGTGCCCTTACCTTTCATTGGAAGAACTCTTTCATAAAAATCTGAAATAAATCAGAAACTAAATAAAATTATAATAAACAAATTAGCCTGTTGTATGAATGATTTCACATGTAATTACAATATGATGATTCATTTTCTTGGTTGTCATAATAAAGGAAATTATAAAACTGGAACCAGAATTACATGCAAATTGTTTTTGCATACACAATTAGTGAGGTCAGCTGTTATCAAATATCAGAATTTGACATGCATGCAGTGTATTGCTTTTGTAGGTAATCTGCAAATTATGGAATCCATTGGTGTTTGATTTTGTAAGAATAACAATCATAGCTGGTTTATGAAGGTTAAATATTCACCTGAACATCTGGAAAAAAACCTTGAACCTTCTCTGATATCTGAACACCTGTAGAAATACTCTGAACCAACTACCTTCCCTAATGTTCATTTGAACACCTGGGGTAATACTTTTGTACACCTGGCCTTCCACAATATTCATCTTAACACCTGGGGAAGACTTTGAACACTTTGGCATCCCTAATATTCATCAGAACACCTGAGGAAATACATTTGGACCCTTGGCATTCCATAATGTTCATCTGAACACCTGCCTGGGGAAAGACTATGAACCCTTGGACATCCCTGGTGTTAATTTGAGCACCTGGTAAAAACCTGTAGACCCCTGGCTTTCAAAAATGTTCAAATGAACATCTTGAGAAATACTCTGGATCCTAGGTCTTCCCAAATGTTCATCTGAACACTAGGGGAAAGAATCTTTAGGTATCCCTGGTGTTAATCTTAACACCTGGTGAATTACTTTCTACTCTTGGACATATCTTATGGTAAAAGACTTGGAACCCTTGAACTTCCTTACTACTGATTTGAATACCTAAAGAAAGACTGAATCCTTAGTGGTTCCTCATTTTAATCTGAACACCTCGGGAAATACTTTTAACTCTTGGCTGTCCATAATGTTCATTTAAACAGCTGAGGAAGATTTAACCCTTCGATGTCCTTAATGTTCATTCCAACACCTTAAGTACTCTAAAATCCTTGGATATCCATAATTTTCATCTGACTGAACCCTTGGACATCCATAATGTTCATCTGAACACCTAGAGAAAGACTGAACCTTTGGATGTTCATAATGTTCATCTCAGCACCTGGGGAGATACTTTGAACCCATGGATATCCTTAATGTTCATCTGAATACATGGGGAAAGACTATTGACCCTTGGACAAACTTAATGTTCAAGCAACTGTTTGTATCCCTTAAGATCCTAACAGTAATACCAGATGCAGTATGTAAAGTTGATGACTACAGCGATCCCTTAAAATAATGCTATTCATTTTAGCCATAAAAGTATATCATTTCATAAACAAGATCACCTTACATGGAGAAATGTTAACCATTGGGAAAGGGAATTTAAACAAAAAAACCCAGCGTATTATGCAAAACCACATAGAAATTGGTTCTTATCAGCCAAAGACTAACATACAACTGAAAAAAAAGAAGCAATGGCTCAATAAAATTAAGTCTATTTAACGGGGGGGGGGGGGGGCTTTATAGTGGGGCCCACTGTACTAAATTTGTACCTCTTGTTCTGAAGGCTTTTTTCTTTCGCTGTTTACTAGAACTTTCGTCGTTACTATTTTGCTTTATTATGCCCATCTGAGCACTGTAAAATAAAAAAATGCATAAAATGTACCAGAAATGAGAATTCCATAATTATGTCTTGTATGCTTACTCGCATGACAGAAACAGTACCCTATATACTTGCTTATGAATCAAGTCCAACTGCAAAATGCACAGACCCAGATCTGCTGTCACATATTGTGCCGGCAGAACTGTATCTGTGCAGTTTGTTAGGAGTAAAATCATTAGAACAAACAGCACTGACCCTGATCTGCAGGCACATAATGTTACAATAGATCAGGATCTTTGTTGTCTGCAGTTTGACCTGAATTTTAAGCAAGTATATATGGTATGTGTATTCTGCTTAACTGCCAGAAGTGTATAGTGTTTAATGATGTTGCAGTCAGAGTATGACAGCAAATTCATGAAAGAATTCTAATTTTATGGCCATGGAAAACTGTAAACCAAAACACAGCAAAGATTTCAAAATGATTTTGACCTCAACAGTTTTGAGACAGATGCATCATAAAAGTGACAACACTAAAAGGGCAATACAAGATTGAAAACAACTTGACAAAACTGATTAAAATTTTGTATGAGCTTGACTTAATTAGAGGGTAATATGGACAGAAGAATAGTTGGCATTTAGAAAGACACTGCTTCTTCAAAATTAAAGGTATACAATCTGGCCATAAAGTTCTGATACTATTTGTTAGTAATTTTTGTCAAGAATCCAAGTCAACATTTAAAAAATGAGTGCAGATCGACGTACTCTCTATAATTCATAAGCTGACGTTCTTCACCCACTTTTTCACCGGACTCCCTGTTCAGGCTGTACCCTCTCCACTTCTTGGATTCATCTCTAGTATCCCGAATAAGGAGAATATCTCCTCTGTTTAGCCCATAATTAGACTGTGCACACCTAGAGACAAACTAACATTCATTAATACTAATTAACTTATGTTCATTAAGACAAATACAACATGTATCCCATTTTTAATAAGTCTACAAATTCATTATCTAATTGATTTTTGCCAGTAACTATGATTACACAATTGTTTCACTTTAAACGAGCCCTGGGGACATTTTCCCACCCAAAGCTGGTGGTGTACCTGTAAATTCTAATATCTTGATGATTACAAGGAAATTTTTCCATAAAAACTTCTACCCTCTGCATATTGGCAAGTCACAAAGCATGAGGTAACACTGATTGACCTGTTATTGCTCACTTAACTCAGGCAAAGCACTGTACATGTATTCTGAACACCTAACGTGTTCCACACAAAACATTTAATATAGACTTGACATTATACTGACATTCTTAATAAAATTAACACAAGTAAACATAAATATTTTGCAACCATTCTCCTAAACATCATCAATGTATCTGTTTTGAGAGATCACGAATCTCAACTTTTTTTGTAATCCAATTATAGGGATTGGGGTCTATGCAATTTGCAGTTGGACTCAACTAATAAGCTAGCACATACAGTACATAATGACCTGCAAAAACTTCTAACGTTATTCATTAGAGGATAAGGATATTCCAAACTACCGTCTTTCCGCAATGTTAAAGTTCCTCATCTTTATTATAGAAGTCATTTGGTACATTTAATTTGTTAATTTTATAAGGTGGTGATTGTTGGCAAGGAAAGATTAATAAAATCATATGCACTGGTGTGAAACAGAAAAATCCTATTCAATGGTCGGAATGTGCGGTTCTCAGCGTTACTGAGTTCTTGCTGACAAATTCCCGATGGTGGGAATTTCCCATCGAACACCAAAGTACCCGATTGATCATATTTATTTCATCTTTCAATAGAAATGGAACTGGGGAAAATTACATATCATTGGAATTAAATATGTTTATATTAGAGCTATGGAACAATGTTTGAGGTCAGATGAGAACCATTTTCATTAGAACTAGCTACATGTTGCTGAAGTGTTTTAGTGAAATCTGATGTCAACTTGACTGTACAGCCTTTTACAGACTTTCAGGAGTGTCATCAAGGCCACCAATGTGGACATTGTATAAGCATCATTTTTATTACTGGAACAACCATATATTGCCAGAAAAAAGTTTTTTTTTTTTTTTAAAAAAAAATGGAATGTCCAACCAATATGAAGATATGACTTTTACAAGATTTGCTAAATTATTTTTAGAGATAACATTATTTTCTTGTCAAATAACTACATATAATGAAAAGTGTTCTGGTGTCAAGTCCTTAAAATGGACTAGCGATAACAAGATTATCAAGATGGTGATGATGTTGGAGGTACCATTTTTATTTAGGACGAACTAGATGTCATAAAGTATCTTTTAGTGAAAACTATATGACCGTCTGTTCAAGAAGCTGTAAAATGATTTTCAAGCCGTTTACGATATATAGCAGGCATAGAGGAATTCTGATCAGTACGATTTTCATTTACAACTAACTTTACATCACGAGAAGGTTTTAATCGAAACTCTACATGCCACTTCAATTATCCTTTCGGGAGAAGTAGCAATAAAAAGATTTTCAAAATGGCTACCATAGCAGCCATTCTCATATTCTGATCAGCATCTTTTACATTTAGGATCAAATAGATTTCATAACAGGGCTTTTAGAGAAAACCCTATGTCACCAAGTCTATCTGCATAGATGAAACCATATCAAGGTTTTAAAAGATGGCCACAACGCTGGCCAAACTGTACTTCAGAATGGCATCATTTATTAGCATCCAGACAATGCAAAAATTCTTATGGTGAAAAACACTGTAGCTGGCCATCTGATTCTGTTAAGTAGTGACAAGAAGATTTGGTGGCCATGTTGGATTGACATGATTTTCAATAGTATCAAATATACAAGACTTTTAGTGAAATCTCAATGAAGATATCATGATCCATTTAGAAAGATTTGAGATAAAGATACATATTAGGCACAATTAATACACACACTCACCTAGTACTCGTAATCAAACAAATCCAAGACTTTGATGATATAAACCTATTTACCATATATGTTGTGACATGTATTTGTTGGGACACCATAAATTAATTTTGAAAGTAATTTCTTTGTGCACTGTATGTTCTGGGACACATCATTTTTTCCAAGTTGTAAGTTGTGGGACATCTTTTAAATTGTTCGAAAATTTTATGTTGGAAAATGCATGCCAACTGAAATTTTATTTCAAAAAATATAAAACTGTTCAATCTACTGCAGCATTACCTCATTAATACAGCCCTTCTCCTGCACACATACGATCCATTCTTTTGGTGCATGAATATCTTTTTTAGCTTCCTTATACTGTGAAAAATTATCGTTGGAGGCAATACATCACCTGAAGCAAAAACTGCAAGGAATTAAAGTCAGATTTTTCAAATCTGCACCAGTCGTGCCAATTCTCACACTTTTGACCCCAATCTTATCATCAGTCCGTCCAGGAATACGATCAAAGTATACTAGAATTTCATCCATGTTGATGGTCATATTGTCGGTGAAATTATCTACTTCTCTTCTTGCCTTCACCAATTCATCAAATAATTTTATTTTCTCCAAATCTTGTGGGTGACGCTGGGTCATTGATGTCTGTTCATGAAGCACTATATTGTATCACTTTAAAAACTGTTCCACTGTTTCAATTTATTTTCAAAATTCCCATGAATACCGGAGAAAAGGAACCAAAGTTCCATATCTTGGCCATCTTTGTATATTTAAAAAAATATTTAAAAAATTGGCACACTTAAAAGAATCCAAAGTTGGCTTCCGAGGTTGGCTTGCTTTGTAATAAAAATAACCTTTGTCTTTCATGTCCTGTCAGTAAATTCAAACAACTTTACTGCTTGCCGCCAGTTGTGTTTATTCACCACCCGGGCTTCTATGTGCTTGGCATCTGTTGTTATAATTAATATAAATGGGCCTTGATGTCTGCAGGTAAATAATATACACATCAATAACTTGCTTTAATGATATTTTTGTAACCCATGCTAGCGAAAAGATTGTCACTTGCACTCAAGAGAATGTGTTTTCAAATAATAATTTTTATTTGCAACATACTGTCTTATAGTTGACCTGGATATAATTCAATCTTGGTTTTTTTGCGCCTAACACCATGTCATGCATGAATGGCAGCTGTCTTCAAGATATTGGTTGATTATTTCCCTCTCGTTTGCAAAATCATCTACTTCTCTTCTGGCCAATATAAATTCATCAAATGATTTTATTTTCTCTAATCTTCTGGGCGACACTGGGTCATCGATGTCACAAAGCACTATATTGTGTCACTGGAAAATCTGTTCCACTGGGTCAATTTGTTTTCACAATTCCCGTGAATACCGGTGAAAAGGAACCAAAGTTAGCTTCCATATCTTGGCTGTCTTTGTATATTCCAAAAAGAATTAAAAATCAGCACACTTAAAAGAATCCAAAGTCGGCTTCTGAGGTTGGTTTGCTTTACAATAAAATAACCTTTGTATTGATATCCTTTAAAAACAGAAAAACTGACTTCAAAGTGTCCAAAGTTGGCTTGCTTTGTAATAAAAATAACCTTTGTCTGTCCTGTCGGTAAGTTCAAAGAATGAGTTTGCTGCTCACTGCCGGTTGTGTTTATTCACCACCTTGGTTTCTATCTGCTTGGCATCTGTAGTTATAGTACAAATGGGCCTTCATGTCTGCAGGTAAATAATATACACAGCAACTTGCTGTAATGATACTTTTGTAACCCGTGCTAGTGAAAAGATTGTCACTTGCACTCACGTGAATGTGTTGTCAAATAATGATTTTTATTTGCCATATACTGTCATATTGTTGACCTGGATATAATTCAATCTTGGTAATTTTGCAGCTAATACCGTGTTATGCATGAATGAGTCGTCTTCAAAATGTCGTTTGATTATTTCTCTCTCATTTGCAATTTTGTTGGATCCAGTTTTCAGTTGGATAACATATTCAAACCTTTACGCAAAACCAAACAAGATTTGCTTCTCAATGTTCATGTCAATGAAACATTTCGTGTGCTTTTGGACATAAGCAATACATGCTACAGTATGGAAGCCTATGCTACATATATGGAGTTCATGGATATTTTTTATTCTTTAATGCTCATGATGAAGAGAAAAGGAATAAACGATAACAATACAAGGTTGGTTTCTTTATTTTTAACATCAAATAAGCATTTTGTTTGTCTATTTTATTGCAACATTCAGTTGGGGGGGGGCACAATTTCAATACAAATTTATTTCATTTCTTAAGTCTTGGGACATATGACCTAGGTAAAAAAAGTTTCACCATAAGTTCTGGGACAGGACAAAAACACAATTATTTTATTGTGTCCCAACATATACAGTAAATACAGTACCAAGCTTTACTGAACCTGTATGAGAAATAAAGTCTCCAGATCTAAAGTTGGTAACAACTGCAAGATCATCTCACTAATATGCACACATCTCAATTACTGCAGGACATGTTTCAGACATTGATGATATCAGCTTATTACCAAACTGGAGCAAATTCCAATCAAATCTGGTTTCCTGAGTGCTAACAGCTCAGGTAAATCTGATTCACAACTACCTCATAAATATGTGAAGGTCTTGCTTTTGATCAAGCTCATCAAATTATATGATGCAAGACCATTTAACAAACTGCATCAAAATTAGACCAGAAACATGGCTTCCCTAGTCGTAACAAACTCAGTCAATCAGATGCAAGATCACCTCCTTCATATGAATGGTTCTTGTTCATTAACAAATTTTTTCTGAGATTTGATGATAAAGGCACATATTATAAGTCTGAGCAAAATCAAACCAGAAATATGGTCTCCAGAGTGGTAACAAGTTCTGCCATTCAGATGCAACGCCACCTCATTATTATGCATGGATCTCACCCATTACTGACTTCATCTAGGATCTATGTAAGACATTATTCCAAGTTATATCAAAATCAGATCAGAAATATGATTCCCTGAGTGGTAACAAACTCTGACAATCAGACTCAATATCATCTTATTGCTATGCACGAATCTCAGTAAATATCAAATTTATCAAAGATTTCTGATATAAAAACTTTGACAGTGTGTTTCTTTGATAATACTTAAACAAACATAATATTTTGGAAGGCTTCCCACTGCATGTAAATCCAGTCCTTCCAAGAAAAAAAACAAAGATTGTAACATCTCGGGGGCATGTTTCAGCGCTCAATATACCATGATAGTTGTCTGCTTAGTCAGATAAGAGTGGTCTTCCCTTGGATAGAGGAAAAGGTTTTGTGATCCCTTCTTTCATCAGTTAGTACAGGAGTAGTGCATGTTCTTCCAGGGACATGGTGCCAGTAATATGATTGGGTATTTATTATCAAAGAAACACATTTTAGTCCAAAAATTGTTTTCTTCTTCAAATACATTATTAACTCAATAGATGTTAGGAGATCAAATACATTACTCAATCAATAGAAGTCAGGAGAACAGGTACAGGTGGAGAGAATTATATACATTTACTTTGTGGCTGGCCCTGGATAGTCTCCCAACATATGAGCAGAAGCTTAAAGACTCATATGAGATATTGGAAAGGACAACAGTGATAAGCTGTCTTAAAGGGAAACATCTTTCTTCATGCCAATCACATCCGATTGCCATCCCACAACTTGAATAATGTTGGTCATAAAGTGGTTTCTTTCATTGCCATAGTGGTAGAAAAAAGACTTGATGACAATTGACAAGGGAAATTCTACTGGGGGTCACAGATGGTTCAAGAAGAGGACATAGCTCTGGTAGCAGTAGCCAGAAGAATGTGAACTGTGACAGAGCTGGAATGGCCCAGTACTGGTCAACACTGAATTCTTCAGTCTTTTGCGGGATATCTTGCACCAATTGCTAGGTGGATGTGTTGGTGGGGGGTCCATCATGAGGTTGAGGCTGGAAATAGTGTAGCCCTGCAATGGATGCTGTCAGGTCCCTTGGTACAGGGTTCGATATGGTACAAGATTGGCTAATGTCAGATTCAAAATCCCAATACTGCCTATCAAAGAAATGATCACCATACTCAGTAATGAACTGGTGTGTAAGTATAATGTAGGGTTCTCTAAGGCTGGTTTGCATTGGCTTCCATACCAGTCATACTGGCTCAAGAATCTGTCAATTACAGGTATGACAAGTGCTGAGTAAGTGGTTGTTGCAGTGTGGGGAATGTTAAGCTGGACTTGCATCGGAGGTCCAAGAAAGCAAAGATTGCCAAATCTACTCCTTCATAATTGACCATTAGTGATTACGACATAAAAAAATTCACTAAAGAGGCAGCATCAGTAACAATGCTGATTGCATCGCATACTTGCTGGACCACTTTCTAACTCAAAGCAGACTGGGTCAATTGTTCAACAAAACTGTCGCCCATGTCATGCGACCAAAGTGTACATGATTTCACAAGTATGGTCTAACTGGCACCCCATAAACTTACTTTACACTATATAAACTGGATCATACTGGTGTACCATTAAACCTTTGACATACATACATGTACATATTCTACAAACTAATTTGGTCCATGATTATTCTAAAAACAATTAAACACAGCAGCTATTTTTTTATTCATTTAAATTTACATAAAGAAAGTAATGCAGATGAGGAGTCAGATGGATCAACAATGTTACAGAATTCAAATGAGACAAGTATAATCAAACCTGACAAAGAAGTAGTCTCCAGTTTTATTATTTTCTGTCATCCACTGGCAAGCTGTTCTGTAATCTGAATGGAAAAAATTGATTTACCATATTATCAAATCATAATTTATCACAAATTTACAAACAATAACATCTTTTACTGATGGTAATTTTTTGTGAGTGCATCTCCTTGATATCAATCACATGTTTTTAAATATCAAGTTAAACAGTTTGTATGGTAATAAGGTATTCAAAATGAGGAAGTTGGCACCACAATTGTTCATGTTTAAATCTGGAATGAGTTAATACTTTCTTGCAAGCATTGAAAATGAGATAGGAAAAAATGCAGTGATTATGTCAGTAAACCTGTACAACATTTACCTGTATATTATAGCAAACAAAGGTGACTCAGAACTGCCATTGTGGTTGTTATTCATTATCAGGCAATCAAATATAAGCTTTTAAAAATAATGTCATTTGTGATTGGTCAAAACAAAATATCAAGCTCGGGACAAAATTCATGCTCTAGCTTAAAGTTCAAGATCTTTATGGCACTCTGCAACTTGAATGAAACTAAAGTAGAGATTTTCTAAACATTTGTATCTATTTGCATGATACATTTTTGTGATTAACTTTATTCAAAGTATTATATCTAACTCTGAAAATTTGATTCTAAGCATGTATTTCATGCTCATAAAGGTTCAAGAACACAGGGCCTGAAAATTTACAATCTGTAGACCTGGACCAGTAGAGCTTGGTCTACACTATTTAAATATAACTGGACCAGTAGAGCTTGGTCTACACTATTTAAATTTATATAACTGGACCAGTAGAACTTGGTCTACCCTGTTCATTTCATGATCTTTAGACCTAGACCAGTATATCTTGGGTCTAAACTGTTCATTTGATTATCTCTAGCTCTAGACCAGTACATCAGGGTCTACACTGTTCATTTACCTCTAGCCCTTGACCAGTAAATCAGGGACTACAACAATCACTTTATGATTTCAATAAAAAAACACAAAAAAAACCCCAAATATGTTGGCAAATTATGTAACAATAGATCTGGGTCTATGCTGTCTGCAGTTGTGTCTACTGTATACATGGGTATATATGGTAACTACGTTAGTAATAAGACTTAAGGATTATGTTGGTTGGTTGGTTGATTTTCAATGGCACTTTTAATATGTTATTGGTTATATCATGATGGAGCTAAATACCCTTCCCAAGGACACACAAAGGCAGCTGACCTGGAGTGGCCCTTGGTCCAACATTCAACCAACTGAGTTATCATGGCTCGTGATGTGTTGGAATACTTAACTTGTTTAAAAAATTGATAATTTAACAGAGCTATGGGTCCTTGCCATCCCAAATTACTTAAAAATGTGTGCATTGGTAGGCATTTCATGAGCTACTCTTAGGTGAATAAACATGGCCATGTCAAGGACATTAGATAGAAAAATGTATGAAAAAGTACACTTTCACTAATCACTAATTGTCTATAAAATAGTAGCTGAATAAGTATTTAACAATACTGTTAATGGTGCATATTAATAATAATAATAATAACAATAACAATAATAATAACAATAATATCTACATGATATGATGAAAAGTATTATTCTTCTATAATATCAAACAATCTTTCATTGGTCAGATTCTTGGGTAATAAATGATGCAGTATCATATAGTTTATGTACTTTATGTACCATGTTACTGTTGCTAAGCACTATTTCCCAGCAATGCTCCAACTTATTACTGGTTTCAATGCAAGCCATCCATAAAATTTAGTCAAGGTAAACTTACATAACTTGCTTTGTGGAAACCATTTTTCTTTCTTCAGTCTCAGTGACCTTGACCTTTGACCTATAGACTCTATCAATAGGTGCCTTTCTCGTCTCAAATGTAAGCCATCCACAGAATTTAATCATGGTTTCTGACACAGGGCTAAAGTAATTGTGGAAAGCTATTTCACTTTTTGAACACCCTCTGACTTTGACCTTTGAAATTTTAACCCTAAAATCGACAGATGTGTTCTTTATCTCAATGCAAGCCATCTACAAAGTTTAGTCAAGGCTTGTGGCACAACACTTATTATAAAAAGCAGTTGTGTGGAAAAAATTTTCCTTCTTTCCCTGGGCCTTTGATCTCTGACCATTTGAGTTCAAAATCAGTTGACATCTCCCTTGTCTCAAATTCAAGATGTCCACAAAGTCTGGTCAAAGTAGGTGATATAAACACATGATATCATTTGGAAACCATTGCAATCTCTGCTATTATACATAGCACAATGATAGATTCAGGTAAAACAAAATGAATGCATCACATCATTTCAAGATGCGCAATAAAAATCATTAATTTTAGAAAAACAAACTATGATAACCTTAAAAATGAGGTGAAATTTATCATCTTGCTTTGATGGAAAAGTTGAGCAGATGAAAGAAAGTCCAACAATAAAGGATGAGAAAACATGAATTTGTTTAAATTATACATGAAATGTGTAATCTATTATTAGAAAAGTTAACATATTCCTCTGATGGCTCTTAAGGTTGAACTTCACATTTCCAAATGTGTAAAATATATTTGTATAACCCAGGTACCTAAGCAAAAACTAGTCTAAGGTACTAGATGATACAGTACTCACTCACTATAATGTCCTACAGTATACCCCCTTTATATATTAAAAGAATGGATGATTATCTAGTCACAGAACTTTATATGATTGGACCAAGGCTACCAAAGGCAGCTGCATATGATATAGTATAGAGTTTTACTTATATTTGCAATCGAAATATTAAATTTAATAAATTTCCACCAATTTGGAAAACTGCTAAAATAATTCTGTTGCATAAAGTTGGAACAAAAGATGATGTAAATAATTACAGACACATCTCTACCGTTTGTTTTCTTTACAAATTTCCATATACACTCGCATATAAGTCGGTCATTTTTTACTAAAAAATTTATTAACGCAGAGTAGGGGTCACCTTATAAGTGAGATATAAAATTGAAAGCTTACCTTTCTCAATTCATAATGATTTGATGGAGTTGCTAATTAGATAAATATGACCTTAAAACCTTTAGCATGTAAAAGTAGCACTGATTTGTTTTCCCCAGTGGACAATTCTTTGTCACTTGGATATCATACATCGTGAATTTCTAAACTTAGGTAATTTCTCCAATATGGGGAAAATAAAATGTAATGCACACAATGGGGCATTTAAGTTAAAGGTTATAGACTTTGCAGACAAAAACAACTAGGGCTGCAGAATGTGAATTTGGTGTGTCAGAGAAATAGGTGCATGACTGGCAGAAGAATATGTTAGTTGTAGCTAATAGTGCCAGACATCTGACAAAAATCTGAATAACAGAACTGCAAACTGGAAGCTTGAATGAGTGTGTTTCAGGTGCATTTGATGCAGTCTGTGAAACAAGTTGCGAAGGCATCAAACATACCAGTATGCTGTGATCCCTGGCAGCGCCATGTTGGTCCTGTAACCACTGGATGTTTGCCTAACAAACCATTCAAGGCAAACATGCACAGACAGTGGCATAGGTAGATCGAAGATAGGCCCAACAAATTTATAAAGGCAGGAAATGTGAAGCATTCTGGGATTGAGTTAGTATCTGAGTGGGTGTGTAATGCATGGAGGAAATTCCAAATGGGAGGGAGGTCAAATCATTTAAGAACTGTGGTACTGTATTTGCTGGCCTATAAGTCGATGCAGGGTATAAGTCGAATCAGCAAATTTGGCAAATTTTCCATCCTTCATCCATATATATGTCGACACTGAGTATAAGACGAGGCCAGATCAATACCATGGATTGCGGTTACTATAAAGACCAAAATACACTGAAAATCTGAAATACACAGTATTTACATGTTCTCTGTGTATATATTGGTGTAAACACAGGAACTATGACTTGTATTTGTTTGAATAGTAATAAAGAGCAAAATAAAATATGATTGGAGTGCTTTTGATATGAATTATTTACTTTTTTCTTAGTTACAGCACTTGTCAATCAGTCGTACTTTATTGGACAGGTATCATAAACGGCCAAATGTTCGTTCCGGAATTGAGGTGGTATGATAAAGATTGATCATTCCAGAATGGAGGTAACCTCCAGAACAGAAGGTGTAAGTAGGTTTAATTCCTCTTAATCAAAAGTTAAAGTAAATATATAATTTCCGCAAATACTTTTGATCCTTTTCACTCTCATTCTGTGTATTATTACTATGATTCTCAGTTTATCTTATCTGTCGAATCAAGTACGATGGAGTGATGCCATTACATGCATTTAGCTATAAACAGGAAAAGAGTAAATAATTTACATCAAAATCACACCATATTTTATTTTGCTTTATATTATCATTCAAACAAAAACAATCATAATTCCTGTGTGTACACCAGTATATACACCAAGAACATGCGGTGAGTATTTCAGTTTTTCAGTGTATTTTGGTGTTTCTAGTAACCCCTCAGATTGTTTTTTTCACTTCGTTCAGCACAGTATTGCAAATTTTATCCTATCTGTAACTCAGTAACCTTTCCAGTCAGGATCATTAAATGTAACTAAAAGTACCAAATTTGTTTCACACGAAGTATTTTAAATGTATTATGTACTTTTAGCTACATATAATGACGCTCACCTGAAAATTTAGTGAGCTACAGATAGGAATAAAAAAAACTCACGACGCTGTGTGGAATTAAACTACAATAACTTCCGGTTTCACAAATATTAAAAATATCACTTTATGCTATTACCAGCAATAAGGAAATTGCATCATTAATGCTAAAATGTTTTTTCCACATTTTTATGGGGAAGAGAGATACAGAAAGAGGGATGCATATGTATTCCATCACATTTTTCTTCTTGCACCATGTGATCGAGAGAGAGAGAGTTCATTCAGCTCTTCGTGTTTGTTTTTTTTCTTTTTACCTTATTGCCCCTCTTCAGCTGAAGCTTTTGTCGAAGAGAGAAAACATTAATAAATCAAACAGTAAATTTAAATTATGAAAATACACACCATACTCCTCCAGAGTTTAAATATTCACAATAGTTACATCCATATAGACACCATGTAGATTAAATCCCAAGAATGACCATTCACATGCTGTCCATGCTATTCTTTTCAAGTACATGTATAACGACCTCTCCATTCCCAACAAACAAGATTTTTTTTTTTTAAAGTGTGTTTACTCTTCCTGTACTTAGACGGCAATTGATTTTTGATCTTTGCTCATGCTATAATTGCAGTCAGTTCCATTGGCAAGTTCAAAAGATGTTACTTGCTCAGAAATTCACACGATTAACACCTGGCATTCCTTTCATTATATGGTACGGTATTAATAATACCCATGGGTAGCCTCATTTCCCTACTGATAGACTCACTAATCTGATCTGGTCTGCCAAATCTTGACCTCAAACAGGTGTTAACTTGGAATGACTGAATACAGCTGTAGCATATAATTAGCATGTAAATACCACTACAAAGTCACGTGATTTTTGTATAATGGAAGTGACGACAAAAAACAAGAAGGAATTGCTTACATAGTGGTATTAATTGATAATGGAATATGGTACTGCACTTGTACATAAGTAAGATCAGTCATCAGGTAAGTGAACAACACAATACAGATTTACAATTGTGAGGACATACCTCTTTGTCTGTTTGTCTGTCTGTCTCTCTCAATGGGGCATTTATATGATCATTAGGTGCAAGAAGAAAATTGTGATGGAATGTCTTTGTCATGATTATTCATCTTCTAACTTGTAAATTCTAACGCACATATATGTAATCAAATTTAAACAACGTATATTACAAACAACATACATTACTGGTGCATGCTGCTTTAGCGCAATTACAGCTGATGTATATTTTTTAATTCTAACAATCATGTAATTGTTTAAAATACTTAATGAGGGATTCTACACTTTTTCATACATGATCTCTTCCCCAAAATGAAATATTTTTTACACATTATTTTTTGCACTTTTAGAATTATTTTCAAACGAAAAATATGATAAAGTGATTTGGATGACATAATCCATGTACATCGATTCGGAGTATAACACAAAGCTAAGATTTTCTGGTAAAAAAGTATCATCTTACAGACCGGCAAATACGGTATTTCCAATGCAATATATGGAATGGAGTATGACAAACTCTTCAATGATTTCATTCAAAATAATCAGATGAGGAATCAGAACTGGATGAAAATGAATTCTCAAATCTTGAACCAGATGGTATTTGAGTGAATCACAAAAGTGTGGAGTTTACTTTGTTTATTATAATACTTTTAGAATAATATATTACATGATACTAAGAATTGCATCATTTTTGAGTACCATTTTTATACCCATATATGACATATAATTCTGTGTATGGATTTATTATATAAATGGATTAAAAATGCTCAGCAATATGGACTTCTTTACATGAAGATGGACAAAATGTGAGTTGTCAATTTATTTGTACATATTCAACTCCATAATCGATAATACAAAAGTATTTATACTACACTGACTTTGTCTATATTTGTCCTGTTTCTATGTCTGTCCATCTGTCCAGTTTGACTTTATTATTTTTCCCCAAATGCAATTCCGATTCACTGACCACATGTCACCCCTTGCAGATGGATATGACTTGCAAAAACACATCCACCTATAGGAGGGTCATAGACAAATTTGCTTTTTGCAGCCCTCAAAATGGGGTGGTGGGGTCAACTTACAGTTGAATCAACTTAAAAGCGAGTATATATGTACTAGAAAAACACGTACATGGTTCATTTATCAACTATTTGAACACTAATAACCTTATTCATGACAGAATCACTCATGCAAAACTGCTTTCACTTCTGTTTGATAAACAGCTACATGCATTAGATAAAAGAGAAATGATTGGCACTGTTACAGTTTATTTTTTTTAAAGCTTTTGATCCTGTAGTTCATTAAATTTTGCTTGAAAAATTTAAAATCAATCCAGTTAATTTAATAAAAGCTCTCTCTCAACTGGCTTACTTCTAATTTACCTAACAGAGTGCAAAATGTATGTTTATACTGCCACCTTTCTGAAAGCAAAAACATTAAATATAGAGTACCACAGGACTTTATCCTCGGACCTCATTTTTTCATTCTATTTATCAATAACTTACCCATCATCTTCAACTGACCTAATTGCAGATACACTACACTATCCAAGTAAAACCAAAAACACTACACTATCCAAGTAAAACCAGAAACACTACATTATCCAAGTAAAACAAAAAGTGAACATGAAAATAACATGCAAGATGCTCTTAACAGACTTAAAGTATGGTGCAAGGAAAACAGTATGATTATAAATTGAAAAAACAGAAGCCCTACTTGTTACAAGAGAACAAAAAAAAGCAAGGCTAAATAGTGACAAACTCCAAGTTCTATTAAGAGAACCTTAATTTTACTTTTCATGATAAAATAGTTGGTGCATTGTTTAGGTATCAATCTAACTTGGTTTATACACATTAAACATTTTTCAAAAAACTTTAATTCTTATCTCTGGCTACTTAAGAATCAGAATATTCATTTCTTTTCAGTCATCTTTTATTAAAATTATATTCAGCCATATTTGAGCTACAGTAGTGTAATTTGAGATAATGCCTCTAATTCAAAATAAAACTTTTTAGTCACCAAAATATGGAATGTCATTTAATTCTAGCTCAATTTTTACAGACAATTTTCCTGATTCATCTCTTGCAAATGCTTGTGAAAGTATTATGGGCTGGAAAGTTTGTTTGATTTTCAGAATTACTCAGTTCTTTAGTGTCAAGCCAAATTTATCAAAAAGCCAAATTTATCAAACTGTGCTGTATATACGGCATATATTGTTTACAACAAAATGCCTCAAAATGGATTAGTTTTTCGTTAACTGAGTAACCTTCTCTAAATAAAGTCTTTATTATTTTTATTATTATTATTAGTATTATTTTTATTATTATTATTATTATTATAAAATAGTGAGACTGCCTTATTATAGGTACATGGTACATATAATTTACTACTCTTAATGAAATGTGATCCATGACCATACTCACATCATAACACATTATAATAAGGGCCTTATAATGAGGGAACAGAGAAGTAGTACATTGCTACTGTAAAGAAAAAGTATTCTGAGATTGCCAGGGACACTATCAGACATTTCTTAACAAAAGATCTGGTTGGTTGCAGATGAAATTATAGAACATAAGCTCTGTAATGGTTTAAATCTACTTGTACAATGAGTCACAAAAATTGACCTTGATGATGATAGTGCTTAAATCATTTAATTTAGAATAACTTAGGAGACAGAGCCTAAAAGAACATTGTAACTTTCAGAGTTTGGAAGTTAGGGTATAGCTAAGCTCCACCTCCTTATCAGTTGTCTGTCTTCCATAGAGATATCATTCTGTCCCATGATTTACATACCTCCTATATCAGATCTGACCAATATAATCATAAGATTTCATGCTGAAATCTCCATTCAAGTTCTTAGTAACTTCACTAAAACAATTTTTGACATCAGAATTACAATGAATACTAAATTTGTCTTTGATATGATGTGAGAGACTAACAATGTCAGAGACGCTTATAGAATCAGCAGCCCAGATTTCACAGCAAAATGTTGGCTAATTAGTGCAGTGGACAAAGTGAGAGAAGCCCACAGTATCAGCAGCCCAGATTTCATGGCAAAAGGTCAGCTGTCAGTACAGTGCACAAAGTGAGAGAAGCCTACAGAATCAGCTGTCCAGATTTCATGGCAAAAAAGGTCCGCTGTCAGTACAGTGCACAATATGAGAAAAGCCTACAGAATCAACTGTCCAGGTTTCATGGCAAAAAGTCAGCTGTCAGTACAGTGCACAAAGTGTGAGAAGCCAACATAATCAGCTGTCCAGATTTCATGGCAAAATGTTAGCTGTCAGTATAGTGCACAAAGTGTGAGAAGCCAACAGAATCAGCTGTCCAGATTTCATGGCAAAAAAGGTCAGCTGTCAGTACTGTGCACAAAATGAGAGAAGCCTACAGAATCAGCTGTCCAGATTTCATGGCAAATGGTCAGCTGTCAGTACAGTGCACAAAGTGAGAGAAACCTACAGAATCAGCTGTCCAGATTTCATGCCAAAAGGTCAGCTGTCAGTACAGTGCACAAAGTGAGAAAAGCCTACAGAATCAGCTGTCCAGATTTCATGGCAAAAAAAGGTCAGCTGTCAGTACAGCACACAATAAGAAGCCTACAGAATGAGCTGTCCAGATTTAACGGCAAAAGGTCAGCTGTCAGTACAGTGGATAGAATTATGACAGTCATTGACATTCTACAAGAGGGGATGGGCCAAGCTTGAAAACTTCACTGATCCATGATATCAGCGATATAGAGAACAGAGAAGACTCAATTTTTCAATTGAACCCTATGCCCACTAGATGAAGATTTCATTCCATTCTCTATATTTAGTGGAAAGATGTGTTCTTTCCTATTGTGGATTTGCTGCCACTTTTTAGTGTTACCAATACCCCTCATTGTTTTCTCTTGAAATAGGAATTGTGAAAATGACAATTCGTCTTTCAAAAACTTTTATTGTAGAGTTTTGTCAAACAAAAGTATTTTATGGTACAATAATGTTGATAAAAATACCATAAAAAGATTGTTGTTGTTGTTGTTGTTATAGGGTTTAACGCCATTTTTCAGCACAAGATAGGCTATACATGGCGGCCAGTATTAATGGTGGAGGAAGAACCCTGGAAAATCCCGGGAAGAACCACCGACCCACGAGAAGCTACTGGCAGGCTTTCTCACGTACCCACGTTAGCCGAGCCTGGACTCGAACTCACGCAGACAGAGGTGAGATGGCAGTGATCCGTCCATAAAAAGATAATGAATAATCTCCATCTATGTGTAAACATAAAACCTAGAGAATTCATTACACTAAATGTAATGAAAAGTCCAACAGTAAACTGAAAAGCCTTCCAAGAAAACCGAGAGGATGTAAATAAAGGTTTTGCTGTCATGTTTTCATTTGGGTTCTGTATGTATGCACTGACACATCATCAATATTTCATTTCTGTGCAACATGCATTCCATGTCTTAAAGTTTCATGTTCTTAAAGTCTAGGTGATAACCCTATGCTTTAACATTTAACTGGTGATGGATGTGTTTTAAAGTGCCCTGTTAGATACATTTTGTTTAGCAGGGCCTTAAACAAATGGATTTTTGTTGGCAAGCAGGGCCTTCAACAAATGTACTTTTGTTGGCAAATAAAGTTTAAAAATGCATGTTCCAAATAATAATAATGTGAAATTCAGCTCATTCAAGGTCTCATCAAGATAAATCTATGGGTCAAATTTGGTTGAAATCCAACAATCCTTGGTAAATTAATGCTGCAGACATTAAAGTCAGGTGGGCAGGCAATCAGGACCATAATTTATCTAAATGATAAAATAGAAATGCTGGAAATCAATATAAAGCTGCAAGGAACTTTTGTTGAATCAAAGAATCCTTGGAAAAGTGATGCCATGGAAACAAAGTCAGAAGGTCAGACAACAGGATGGGAGGGAATACTGAAAATCAAATTCATTCAAGGTCGCATCACTATAAAACTTGTTGGAAAGCAACAATTCTTGGTAAAATTATGCTGCAGAAACCAGTCAGGGGATTGGCAATCAGGTGACTCAAGTCCTGTCAATAATGGCATTGAATACTGGAAATCAAACTCTTTCAAGATCTCATCAACATAGAGCCAAAAACCAAATTCAGTCCTTGGAAAATACAAACAGTGGAAACCAAAAATCAGGATAACAGGCAATCAGAATGCATTGATGTCATGTAATGCTGGAAACCAACCTAATTCAAGGTCTGATCAATATAAAGCCACAAACCAAATCTGCTTGCAATCCAACCAGTCTTTGTAAAGTTAAGCTGCAGAAACCAAAGACAGGAAAAATGGGCACCCAGGGGACATAACTCATGTAAAAGATGTCATGGTATAGTGGAAATTGAACTTATTCAAGGCCTTGTCAGCATAAAGCTGCATGTCAAACTTTGTTGAAATCCAACATGCCTTGGCAAAACGAAGCTCTGGAAACAAAAGTTTGGAGGACTGGCAGTGATGATAGAGTAAGCTGGAAATTGACATCTGATTTATACAGGTTGCATACCAAATTTAGCTACAAGCCAATAATTCCCAGTAAAATTATCTTGCAAAAACCAAATTGCTGATATAGCCATAATGAAGATCAAATCAACTGCATGGATTAATCATGGGCACCATATATCCTATGTTTGTCATATGCCTATTTATTGGAAATATCCAGTAAATATGACCGTTTTGTAATCCCTGTTTAAACATTGTGATTTGAACATCAAGACCAAAGAGGTATAATCAGAAAAGTATTTTCTGCTGAAATGCATTAATAAATTTTCATGGTAAAAAATCTGAACAAAGAAACTTAAGGAACTGTTGTGATTTAAACTTACATTTTTCATTTCTTACTATGGTTAGAGTGACCTCCCTTTGTGAGTATCCTTCTGAAAAATGTTCTTCCTGTAGAATCATTTTGTAGGCTTCTTCAAGTGTACATCCCTCAAAATCTCTTTCTCGACCGGAAAGTCCCCCTGCAGTAATAATTATCTGAAAAGTTGATGATTCCAACTTTATTACCTTCCATGCCATTATTTTATATCCCCGTTTTTTTAAAAACAAGACTACATAATCCTTCTGTTTGTGGATCTTTGTATTTGTTTTACTGCATGAACGTATGTGTAGTGTTGCTCCTTTTACATCATTAAAGATTTCAACTTTGAAAATAGGAAGTATGATCTGTACCGATCTGTAGATGTGCCAAATCAAATTAAATTATAATTCAATATCACTCAGATGCACAGACCCAGAGAAACTGGCAGGTGAACAAGTTACATGTATCTTGCATATGTGCATGAATGAAAATAACAAGCATACTTATATTTATATGATTATATACTGTAGGCATATGAATGTATCAGCTGTTGAATTAATGATATATATTTTCTTTTCCATCCCTGCAGAAAAACTTGCTACATTTGTGTCCGTTTTCATTTTCTACCAAAGTATCTGTGGAAGTAATTTCTTTAAATTCCAGGGTATTATGATAAGACAAAATAGCCTAGCTCAGAACAGATCACAGAGGAAAATATTTTTTGCTCATTATCAGATGTTTCTATGATCATGTTACTACGAGTCTGTTTTGATCATGATCAGCTTATCTAAAGAACAGATAATAATGATAAGCTTATAAATAAAAGCCAAACCACCTGAAGATCAGTTAACTAATATTCCTTTCATCAAATAAATCAATCCCAAAATTTTTCCAAATAACTACAATGTTCAATCAATGTTTTATCAAGTATACTAAAGTAAGTCAATAATATGCCAAATTGCCTATTAAACAGGAGCTGAGGCTTGTTTCAACTGTTTTGACCAGTTTTTGAGAAGATGCTAAATACAGCTAATCTTAACAGATGAATAGGTGGCAAAGAATGAAGAATTTTACACCATATCAATTACTCATGCTTGTTTGTTACTATGGCAAAGTGTACTAGATATTCATGTCAGCTGAAGCAGCAAATGAAAATGCCTTTCCTTTGCAATTGTGTAATACAGTACCCCCTTACTATAAGGTACTTCTGCATAAGGATAGTTATGGTCATGGGTTCCATTTATTTTTTTAAATATTAATATTATACATAAAATACTTCACTATAAGGTACCAAACATACTCACTTATAAATTGAGTAAAACTGCAAACAAATCCTGATCTGCCATAGTATAACACACCTGCAGATCAGGGTCTATGTTGTTTGTTCTCCTGTTTACTCCTAACAAATTCTACAAACCCAGATCTACTGGTGCATTATGTGATGGCAGATCTGGGTCTGAGCAGTCTTCAGTTGGACTCATCTTATAAGTGAGTATACAGTCAAATCCAGTTATCTCGATGATGTCAGGGGTGTCAAAAAATCGTCAACATAACCTGGTCCCAAGATATCAGGGTTTAGTTGACAAATCTACTGCAGAACAATGATTATGCATCTGAAGCACCGAAAATGAGGAGTTTTGTTTCTAAAAACAAATGGCATTTCTAATGCACAATAAAAATAATAATCTTGTCATGCCAGGTTGCAGAAAAAAAAAGAATAGGTCTTTTATATGAGATTAAAAAATCACACATTTTTATAACACTTAAGCTACTGCAATAAAGTCAGTGGTGTACAGTTGTTTTTATTTCCTTGTGATAGCCTCATCCATTTGGTAGCCTCAGCAAGGCAATGATTTTCTCATGCTGATCAAAATCTATGCCAATTTAAGTACACCTACATGTAGGACTGTACATTTTGAAAAAAGTATTTTCTTCTGTTAGTGTTGACTTTAATTAGTAACAAAATGTAACTGACCAAAATTGTACATGAAAATCAATCGCTTTTGTTGATTATCAGAGGTTCTTTTATGGTATGCCGGATTTAACCGATAAAATTTGCCTCTATACCCCCCAAAAAATGAGGCTGTTGGTACTCATGGACCGACAAACTGTAAAATGTGTTCAAAGTCTTTAAAGTTAACAGTCTCAACAGCAAATTCTCTAAGAAGCCGACTTAATCTATTCATACAGTTGTAGTCCCATATCCCTCCTGACTCTGATCAGTGACTGTCAGCAACAACACAGCACCAGAAGGAGAGTCAGCATATCACTTTGATGGATTGCAAGGCTTTGATATCCAATTCAAGATAAAACAATGCAAATGAAAGCAATCCTCTGTTTCACAGATGTTACTCTTATCAGTCACTTTCTGCTTCATTCTCTTTGTGTTGAAGAATCCGTAATCATGGCACAGCGATGGACAGTTTCATTTCTAAAAAAATAATGGGTGCTATGAATTTTTTTAAAATACTATTTTTGCTTTTATTTACCCTTTGTTCAAAACAAATTAATAACCAGGTCTTTGTTTGCGGGGGTGGGTGGGGGGCGGGTACCAGCTTGGTTTGGAATTTTGCTGGTTTCTATTTATAGATGATTGTAAGTCACATGATCTTACCATGCTGCATTTGAAGGCACACACTCACTTCAAGTGTGGAAACAATTGAACTATTTACTTTACAAGTGAACTCTGAACCAAAGTTGTTAACTGTATATGAATCAGATTGGTGACTGACTGTGACGATATTGGAATGCGATTCCACTCTAGTTTGTTCCATAAAGCATTGTGAATTTTATCCTATCTGTAATTCTGTCAATATTCAGGTTAGCGTCATTAAATTTAGCTAAAAGTACCCAATTTGTTTTAAAGATATAGTGTAAAACGAATTAGTTATTTTTAGCTACATTTAATGATCCCAACTTGATAATTTACTGAGTTACAGATAAGATTAAACGCGTGATGCTGTGTAGAATGAACTATATTGGCGAGGTGTTGACACATGTTGCTGTCCATTATGAACGCAGCTCTTGTAAAGGTCAGAAATGCAGTCAGTTTCCTGATTCTAAAGTATTGTTTACAATATAATTTATCCATTCTATGCAAGTGATAAACCATGCATTGATGAGATTGGTTGATTAGCATTTGTACCGGTAAAATTTGGACTTGTACCAACTTTTTCCATCCTTGCGGTACGAGGTACCAGTAGTAGCAGAAACTCCGGATCATTTGTTGTAAAAATTTCTCTGAGATGGACATTAAAAGTTGCCTTTCATCAAATTAAGCAGGTCCAAGTATTACTTTGGACCAAAACTTGTGCCCAACATAATGGGGTTATCAACTTAACAGGGGTCGAGATAAGCAGGGAATATTAACATAACAAAGAAGGATTTTTTCGGGACCAGACCAAAACACTCGACATACATGGGTTCTCGAGATAACCAAGGTCGAGATAAGTGGGTTTGACTGTATATGGCTCCAATGACCAATGAATAGCATTATAGGGATGGGGTACTATAATTCTCTTGCTGACCAGTAGAGGATTATGTTGGTAACTTACATTTTTCAGCTTATCTCCTTCCTTCAGTTCAGGTATTCCCTTAGCCTGACAGATAAAAACTCCAGTGAAGTTACCCCCCATGATTTTTATGTCAGATAAGGCAGATGGCCTGACCTTGACACTCACAGCATTGCCACCAGTGTCACTGTCAACAACAAGATAAAAAATGTACATTTCTGTCCATAAAGAACTTTAATACAGCATATGATCGTCAAATATCAAATGTTGGCAAAGCTAAGCTGGTCACATAAAGATGTCATTTGGAAAAGTTAAAAAAATCAAACAAGGGTACTGTGAATGACATTATATGCCTATCCTGTGTTCAGTGCTCATTTGCATACATGGGCGCCGCAGCATGGGTCGGGGGGGGGGGTCATGTGACCCCCCCGAAATCATACTGCAAATATATATATATATATATGTATAAATTCTGACAAGTTTAATCATGCAAATGAAGCTGAAAATATGTCTCAAGATTCTGTTCAAAACGCTTAATAAATATTAGCTTTAGTTTCAGACTGTTTCTTATACTAACTCTCCCGGCCATGACTGACTGACCCCTCCCGAAAATCCTGACACCCCCCTCCTGCAAATAATCCTGTGGGCACCCATGTTTGCACAGAAAAAGTAGGGTACAGTTGACTCTGGAGATCTCTGAATGACAGATTTAAATTAACTTCACTCTGGTCAAGGTATGCAGTTTTTAACTCAAATTAGTGTGCATAAACCATTTTCTTCCCAGACTTATGATGGCCATAACCTCTGAGGTCAAGCCCAAAAAATTATAGGTTTCTTTATCACCTTAAGATGCAAACTATCCACAAATCATGATCAGAGAACTTTAGAATCAAAGTTATTCTGCAAAATACACTTTCTGTGGTCACATTGACCTTGACCTTTGACCTTGAAATCTATAAGCCTCCTCCATACCATAACTGGAAACCCTCCACAAACTTTGGTCCAGGTACATGGTCTTGACACAAGTTATTATGCAGAGAAACTTTGTTCCTCATTCTGACACAATGTCCTTGACCTTAGACAGTTTGACACCAAAATCCATAGGTTTCTTTCTTGCCAAAGATGTAAGTTATCCACAAACTTTTCTTTTTTTTAACAATGAATTTTTTATCCACTTGGTGACAGTACATAGCTGAAAATTCTGTGAAAAATAATTTTTCTTATTTCATTTAAAAATCTTGACCTTTGGCCTTTTGACTCCCAAATCAATAGGCTATTTCCTAACTACAAGTGCAACCTATTCACAAAATTTGGTCCTGGTCTGTGGTGTTGAAGTAATGTCATTATGCAAAAAACATTTTTCTTCTTACATTTACAATGACCACGACCTCTGACATTTTTACATCCAAATTGATAGGCTTCTTTTATACCATAAGTGGAAGCTATCATCAAAGTTCAGCTAAGGTACTGCCTGCATAACTCAAGTTAAAACAGATATACAAACATGGACAAAGCATAATATATTCCATCAAAAAGTGAGATGTAAAAATGGACAATAAGACTGCAAAAGATGAAGAACAGCAATAGATGCCAAAGACACTTTCACCTGCTAGATTGGTGCATGAGCAAAATGTCTCGCACAATAAAATACAGTGCAAACATTTTGTCCATCTGTGCCCTATTTATTAATGTATACCTTCTTTTATCTGACCTGCAAAAACTTCTAATTCAGAACCTTAAATTACAAACTTCATGCCGACACTGCCTCCCATGACCGTCAAAAGAAATACTTCAAGAGTGACCTGACAGTGCTCATTTACCCGAGGCTTTAATAAATTCTTTTAGCACTGATAAGAATTCAAATCCATGTGCACCTGAGATTTTGTTGTTGTTGTGCTTATCATCCTCCAACCCAGATCATGTGGTTGGTCTCGTTAAGCACAAGCTAGCATGGCAAGAAAATACATCTGCAGCAGACTGGTTGATACAACACAAAAGAAAACATCTGTATAAAAAAAATTTGAGTATCCAAGTGAAAAATATTGCAGCATTGATTAGATCAATGTTTCAGCAGTTCATTAACATACAAACTTAATTGCATCAACAATTTGTACTGACAAGACAGACTTCTGTTTACAAGGAAACTTATTTCAACTATCTGTTCAACAAAACTGCCATCCCTTAACTGGACTGGGAGTGTACATTAGCCTCTTAAGAAAGAAAGGAACTAAGGCAATGATTAAATACATGTTTTGATGTCAACTGATAAAACAGAAAACTTTAAAATTACTTGTAATATGTAAAAGGTAAAATTCAAGAGGACATGAGAAATAATTATCAACTTTTGCCAGAAAAATATTCTTATCTTCCCATTATATGATGATGAAACATCAATTTATTTAATATCTGCTTTACTCTGACACATTTGTCCTTCATGCATTTGTTTTTAAATAGTTGAGTTGTACTCAGAACGTTATTATTACCCACTAAATGTCTGAGCTAAAATGATTGCTCCCTTTGCAACCTTGAGTAGTATTATGACATTATTTCTCATTAAATGTCTGAGCTAAAATGATTGCTCCCACTGCAACCTTAACTAGCATCATGACAAAACCCAGAATATGGTTGATTAGGGTCATCTTCCCAGCTGATAAAATAACTTGTGTTGGAAGTATCTACTCCAAGAAAATTTTTAAACAGTAGGATCCTTTCTGTTGAATTTCTTTCATTGCTGTTGATCAAATGTTATGAAATTAAACGTTTCAAAACTTCTCACTTCTTTAATATCTTCATCCATATCTTAAAACACAGAAAGGCGTTTAAACCGAAGATGTTACAAAGTTGGCCAAATCATGTCCAGCGGTATTTATGAAAAAGTTGTTTAAATGTATTTCTACTTTTAGAAACAGCAGCCATACTTGATGGCAAAGCAGCTTAAGGTGTTTAATCCAGGACACTTGCTGTCAAATTCGTTTCATGTCTAGTAACTGCAGCCATAATTGATAGAATATTAGCACCATTCACATAGAATTAGAAGTTCCTCATGAAATATTGCTTTCTGCAAATTTTGGTCACATTTTGTCAAGTGGCTTTTGAGAAGTCATTTAAATTATTTTTCATTTCTGCAATGAACATGTGTCCACTGTGGGGCATGATTACAATCAGTTAAAATAAGCACCTACAGTTAAATGAATACAGGACTCAACTTAACATTGAACAAGTATCAGATCTGTGGCTCAATCAAAGGGTTGTTGACTGGGAAAACAAAGCAGGTGCTGCTTTTACAAGCTAATGGGTTAAGGTTAGATGTACACAGGGAGTATGGACTGTATTTGGCACTGAACAAGTATCAAATAAGCAGCTTGATCAAAGGATTGTCAACTCGGGAAACAAAGTCGGTGCTGCCTTTACACACCAAGTTAAAGCTCATATGTGCAGAACGAGTTCTTAAATTGACTGAATACAGAACTATACTTTGGGCACTTAACATGTATTACATTCATGGTTCTATCAAAGGACTTATCATCCAGATGACTTAGAAAATGAATACATCATCAAATAAAACAAAACTTGGGAATTAGATCTGGCTTATGAAAAATGCAAATAAAAACCAAATCAAAACTATTGCATCAAGCACAAGCAGTGTTTCTACAGCAAACACAACAAATACAGGTTGTTCAGACTTGCATGAAAATGGAAGCAATATACTACAAAACATTCATGGTAAACAACACAAATGGACACCTCACTCAGTGGTAAGTAACATATAATTTTAATATTTTCAAATTATTAAAATCTGTATAAATGAAGATACAAGTATTGTTTAATGAATACCGTAACAAAATGGATAATGCAATGCATACCATATAAACATTTCACGATGGGAACAGTAGCATTAAAATGAAAGAATATTTGAATTAACAGTATTTTGTACATACTGCAACCGCGAAGAGTTGCCAATCATTTTCCTAGACTTATCAAACATTTTCATGTGTTGCACTTGTATGATGACCCCTACTCTGCACGAGTTGAATTTTCAGTGAAACAAATTTTACTTATAAACCTGAATATATATGGTGATGGTGTTGGATATGGTAATCAATAAACCTGTAGATGGTGTTGGATATGGTAATAAATAAACCTGTAGATGGTGTTGGATATGGTAATCAATAAACCTGTAGATGGTGTTGGATATGGTAATCAATAAAGATTCAGCAATCTACTGATCATCAACTTAATTTATAGTTACCCTTCCTCATATGTAATAACTTCAAAATGTTGATAAAAATAATTTAGTCCAATTAAACTAACTACAAAATTTATAAACATTAGGCCAATGGATTTTAACTTGTCATGAGAAAGGAAAATCACATTTTCAGCTCCAGTTACCTTGACCATGTTCCTATCTACCCAAATATCATTAAGCTTCTGACTCTACCCATTGGTAAATCACACAGGAGGTATGAAAAACAAAAAAGAATAACAGCAAACTGAGGATAAGTTGTTGAAACTACTTTGTCTATTGACAGATAGTAACTGTTACTGCTAAATCCCCCTGCTCCCTTGGTCAGGTGGAGAGAGATTACACATGAACAAGTGACACAAGTGGGTCTGAGATTGCTCACCTGGCTGAGATTGGCATAACAGCCAAATGCAAGAACAGTTGGCTAAGAAATACAAGTCAGTAAAATACTTTATGTACAAAATATCTTCCAATGTTCCTAAAAATACATATTAAGAAAACAGATCTGTTTACATCAACAGATGTCTATCAGTAGTTTACTCCGTCAATAATTTCAGCCACCTGTCTGAAGCTTGTAATCCTAAATGTGGCAATTGTGATTTGAATCCATGGACAGTCAGTCAAGGGTAACAAAATATGCCCTAACCATAGTTGTGGTTATGCATACAAATTATTGTTTTAGAAACTAACTATCAGATCTAACAACAGTTCCAATCTAATCTTAAACTCATTTGCAAGAATGACCCACTGTATTTGTAATGTTACAAACATAAATTAAGCAATAAAAATCTTGAAAAGCCCCACCTGTCTTGGTAAAATGGAAAGAGAACTTTATATGCAGCAAATAAAATAGGACCAGGATATTCTTTCTCTGCCTCCGAACTCTCATGACTGCTTATGCTTTGAACCTCATCTCCATCACCTGTATTGAAGATTAAATGCTTTAAATTGGAGCTTGAATTGGAGCTTGGCTAAGCTGGGTACAACATTCAACATTCACCTTAACTATATAACAGAAATTAAAATGTTTACTCATGTAAATTTGAAAACAGCTTTATCCAGATATATGCACTTTCAACAAACTTCATTTTGGTAACAGTATGCATTTTAGAACCATATAAAATGCATGAAGAGCCAGGCAGGTTGCCTTAGTTATTATAGAGTGTGGATCTTGATAGTTATGAACCACTGGCTATATCTCTGTTTAGGGACTGACCCCATTCAGTTGCATTTATGAAATTGTCTTTTAATGCCTAGCAAGTGTACATAAGGCCAGAGTTTGGAGTTTCCCAGTGATGACCCAAAGGTGAAGTCCCTGGTGGTAGGGATAAGCCCCGGGGTCAATGCCAGCTGCATAAATTTTTCTTTTTATGTCCAGGCAGATTATATATTATTATATGGTTGGGTTCCCAATAGTTTTTATGTTTCAAGCCATGGGCTAAGTTCTTGGGGGTAGGGAAAGAACCTGTTGAATCACTCAGGGGTCCCAGTCTAATGTGTATTGACAGTTGGTAACACATATTGATTCAGTCCTAGTCTAACATGTATTGACAGTTGATAAAATATATTGACTCTATGACATGTGAGACAAAACTTTTTTGGTTTTTAAATTTAGGAAAAATCTCCCCACTCCTCCAGCCTTAAACATGAAAGTGTTGGTACAATCTACAACCAAAAAACTATCACTGACCCAACTTTCATCTATCATATATTTAGTTTTAATGATATAGGAGCTGTTTTATGGATGCTATGTATGTGTGTGTGTGTGTGTGTCAGTGTCTGTGTGTGTGTGTAATGAACAATTAACTATACAGTAAAATCCAAAACAACCCCATAATGCATTATCATGACCTTAACATCTGACCTTACTAATCATTCACCTGACAACCTATGAAGGTGTACCAATTTATAAATCTGAGGTGGGGGCAATATTCAGAATTATTTTATGTGAGGTTAAAGATGTACTAAAAGGGAAATTGAGAAATAAGAGCGACTTCATTAACTCCACTCCTCATTCATAACTGTGCAACAAAATTTGAGACAACAGTAGCTGTTGCCACTTTCATTTTTTTTTAAAAAAGTTAGACCAACTGAGACGGATGCAGTAAATCTCATATTGTAATGGCTTTGGTTCATCTGTTCAAATGGAGCCACAGTGCCTCAGTGGTAACATGTGAAACTCACAATCAGTTGATTCTGGGTTGGGTTCTTGTCCTTACCAACTCAAGAAGGCTAGATGCTATTGTGTGTTTCTTGGCAAGTCACCTTACTCCCCTTGTCTTAGCACTAAATAGTCACGCAATTGCTGATTTGGCATTATACACATGACAATCAATCAATCAATCTGTGCAACTTTTATCAAAGGCCATGCAAAGAAGAAGGACACCTGGATTACTGCCCTAAGCCTACATTTTCAGACAGCTAAATAAAGTCTTTTTTAATGTCCAACAACTTATGGACAAGGAAAATAATTCCCAAACTATAAAAATGTTGAGTTATGATGGGTTGGGACAAGACTGATCTAAATTTCTGTTTCTTGAGTTGGCAGATTAACAATCTTCTTTGCAATGTAGATACCATGAAATATCAAGAGACCCAAACAGCTGAATATTGCTCACCTGAGAAGTTGCATCATTTGTAAAATTTGAAAGCCATCTATGAAACAATGCTTTATGTCAAGTTTGGTTAAATTCTCAAGTGGTTACTGAGAAAAAGTCATTTAAACTTTTTCAATTTATAGTAATGGCAAATATATCTGATGGCAAATAGACATCATCTGCACAAATTTCAAGGAGCTTCGTACAAGGAAACTTTTTTTCAAATCTGATTCTATTATTATCAATTGTGGAACAAATATATGAGGATGGATTGACATCATTTGAACAAATTTGAAAGAGCCTCATGCCAGGATGATTTGTCAAATTTGGTAAAATTCTGAAGAGTGGTCTTTGAAAAGATTTATGAAACAAGAATGGCAACGCATGACAGACAAGCACAGAGAGTGTGAACAAAAATCTTTTGGTCTATATAACATCTATGAGATAAAAGTTGATATTCCAAATGACAAACACCTACAATGAAACAGCAATTAATCAATGTCAGTGTAG
This sequence comes from Megalonaias nervosa, assembly GCA_016617855.1. NCBI lineage: Eukaryota > Metazoa > Mollusca > Bivalvia > Unionida > Unionidae > Megalonaias > Megalonaias nervosa. The sequence goes on along the minus strand of JAECUM010000344.1, from coordinate 106,397 downwards.
CTGACTACAGCCGCAGAACTAGTGCAAAGGAACAACTCACTATGTATGTAATTAATCTCTTTCAGCTTAAATAGCAGATTGAAAGAGATCACTGAAGCCTTCATGCAAACAGAGTATCCATGAAATATTACATCTTTTATTAAAATTTCCTCTGTAATAGTCCTGAATATGGCCAATAGTGTACCACCATTTTCATAAAAACGGAACAATTTGCTATTTGTTGTATAGGTTCTAAGACATGCATGCAATCATCTAGTTTGATGATTATGAATTGAGCTTGAAATATTAAAACAAAATATAACAAAAGTCTATTAATCATGAGATATGGATCAAAGTGACCTACTTTTGTGATGAGGGTTTAGTACTTGTCAAGATGTATCTTTTCATGATTCCAGGAATAACAGTGTGCAAGAAACCTGAGTTAAATGCAAAAACCTAAGCATGAATATGAAATATATGTTAGTACAAACTTAGCTCCTTGCCCACAAGATAGGTGCAATGAAACCCACTTTAACCTGGACTTAGGAAAAAAGAATGGTGCAGGTGAACAGAGGCTTATCAATATGCTTTGATTTGTGCTTATGCCAATATGCCAGGCACATACATGCCAATCCTGAGAAATGTATAATTATTTTTGCTAATCTAAGTGGCAAAAAGTGTAATTGGAGCATAAAATGCACAATCTATAAATTCCTGTTACTAACATTAGTATCCCTACTTTGTTGAGGGTATGACATCTTAGTTAATATATTATATGCCATAAATACTATATGAAAAATGTAATTCAGTTTTACTACTAACCTATTTCTGCAGGTCAAAATACTTGGCACAAATGGCCAATGTGGATTATAACCAGAATACAAACACAAAACATACTGAAAAATTATTTATATTCAATGCTCACTTTAAGTAATCTACATGCCTGTAACTTTTGGTGAATGATCGCGGAATCCACCATCCTCAATCTGATTGCTGTATTGCATCACTCTCATATTCTTCTTTACAAATTTCTAAAGTGGTGTTGAACTGTCCTATTTTTGACTGGACATGTTTTGAAGTTTAAAAAGACCCATCTGCTCTAAGAATTTTCATTCACAAGTCAACCCAAAAAAGTCCATTTCGCTTAATATCTGGTGCCAATTTCTTTAAAAGTACAGACTGGCCTGCTACCTAAGTTCATTACCAATACAATGAATCTATGAGGCAAAGTTTCAACTTAAAGAAACCCATCTGTTTTCTTGAAAATGGATCATGTAGTTACTATAAATAAAAAACTGGGAAAGTGCACGTAGCTCTATGATGGATGAATTAGCTCTTATGCTGTTCTTATTCAGCAGTCTTTCTTTTTAGAATATTCAAAATATTTATGATCAGTGGAATTAAAAAGATGATAAATAAATTACAAACACAACTTTTATTGCTTTATTTTTATTTACCTTTTTTATATACCAGAAAAGTATAATCCGTATACAGGCAAGCTTAAGACGTACCTTAGTGAAAAAAGAGTGCAATGATTACGCCGAAAGCATAATGGTTGGCATGTATGCAGGTATATATCAGTACAACAGCTTGTACTGGTGAACTGAAACTAATTATTACATATAACTTAAGCAGTTACATCACAAATTAGACACTTACCTAACTGTTGCCTCAAATGGGGATGATTAAGATCATAACTTCTCTTGTATGAACCAAAGTGTAATCTGTGTTTTCCAGGATCAAGTTTTTCATTTATTGAACCAGCTATGGCTTTTGTGGAAATTGTTGGTCCCAAAGGTTTCATAGGTTTGAATTCTGTCTCAAAGATTCTATTTGTCAAGGCTGTTTTCATATTGGGACTGATCATTGGTTCCTCTTTGGACTGTACACCGGCTATAATGACTGGAAGTGTACTGGATTTAATCATGGAATCTTGAAGAAAAAATAATACACGTCAAGCAGAGATACATTTTCTCTCCATCTCTACATCAATGCTGTGGATTTCTTTTGTAAATGTAATTATTTTACTGAGTATGTGCACATACTGTAGTATCATTTATTTTCATTGGGCTCAATTATTGTGGTTTTGTAAAAATAAAAGGCATTTTCGTGGGTACTTAAATTCATGGTTTTGCCTGTCAAAGTTTGCATATTAGTAGGTATTTCATTTCATGGTTTAACCTCTACAAATACCCAAAATAAGGAATACAAAAGAATAAAACCATGCCGATGCAAACGGCAGTCACTTTAATGTTTAAAACAATACTACCACCTGTATGAGCAAAGACCTGGCAAGTTCAATACTTACACTGAATTTTCAACCAAGTGAATAACATCAATCAAAGCTGACGCAGCCAACAACACTAAAACAATACTTCCATCTCTATGGGTACAAATAAAACACCTGTCAAGATTAATCATTTTCGCCATGTTTTTGTTTGAATGCTCAACATCAAAGGAAGCTGACCCAGCCAACAACACTAGGCCAATCGGTTATTAAAGTACATATGAATGATCTCTTACTTAAACCACTGTCCATCAAGTTGCACCATCAGTACTTTCTGACGATCATGGCATTAACACAGTGGCATAAGAGTGGTAAAATTCAGCTTAGATCCCCCCCTCGGTTCCTGGACTTCCTAACCCGTCAGAAGCTGCGAACACAGCACAGGTGCTTGCTTACCAGGCAGCTAATGACACAGTAGAACCCCTGCTTCATTCACTGTCCCGGAAAAGAAAGCAAGGAGAGTATAACAGTTATAACAAGGAAATCAGGGCAAAGATAACCAGATACTCCATCGATAATGGTGTTGCCAAGGCAGCCTGCAAATTCAGTAGCGATCTGAGTTGTACAGTCAGTGAGATCACTGTATGGAGTATGTGGTACCAATACATAAAGTCAAAAAACAAGATGGGCAAGAACTTTCTAATCTACCCAAATCACCCCGGGGCAATCCTTTAATGCTAGGAAGCATGCTTGATGTGGAGATACAAGATTGGATCAAGAAAGTTAGAATTAATGGAGGAGTGATCAATATTAGGATTGTAATGGCTGGGGCAGAGGCTGTGATCACCAAGCATGCTCGCAACTAGCTGGTACATTACGGTGGACACATCAGCATCATCAAGCATTGGGCGAGGTCGCTACTTCGCCATATGGGATTTGTTAAGCGGAAAGGAATGAAAAGCGTAAAACAGCTGCCCTGTGATTTTGAAGAATTAAGAAATGTTCTTGGAGAAAGTTAACACTGTAGTGAAACAGCACAATATTCCAGACTGTCTTATAATAAATTAGGATCAGACCAGGTGCCAACTGGTGCCAGGTGGCGACTGGACGATGGAAGCCCATGGATCTAAGCAAGTGTCAGCTTCCACACTTGATGACAAGAGGCAGATTACGATTTTATTCGCAATAACAAAATCTGGAACTCTCCTGTCCCCACAAGTCATTTACGGAGGGAAGACTGACAGATGCCTGCCTAAGGGTGTAGTTTTCCCAGACCATTGGGATGTGACTCAAACAGACTCACACTGGAATAACGAAGAATCTGATACATTATGTGGATAATGTTATCATTCCATATGTGAACAAAACATGTGACCACTGTCCCTTGCGCAATGCAATCTGCAAGCCGTGGCAATATCTGATGTGTTTAGAGCTCACCAAAGTGCAAAGATGCTAACTAAATTGAAAGACAGTGGAATCACTACTTTACTGTGCCTGCCTCTTGTACAGACCCACTTCAACCACTAGACTTGACAATAAATAAAGAAAGAGTACAAAGAAGAATTGAAGTCACACTTCCACGAGTGGTATGCTAAACAGGTCAAGGACACCATTATGGAAAAAGATGTTACTGGTGATGATCACAATATTAGTAAACCTTGTAACCTCATTAATCAAGTCAATTCACGCTGAATGGATAATTGCAGCTCACACGACAATGAGTGAAAGATCGGACCTAATTATCAGTGGTTTTGAGAAAGCTGGACTTGTTTAATTCAGCAATTTGGGGATCATTTACCTGAGAAGCATTTGTGTGTACCATGAGACTTGATTGACATGATGTTGATACAGTGGCTTTGTCCAAAAATCTGTGAAATGTGAGCTTTAATACTCTGCTGTAATTAGTGTATATACATAGTGTTTCATTAATAATAGTGTTTCAAGAAATAGTTATAGTGTTTTACAGGGTTATTGTTCTTTTGGATTAAAAATGCATGGATAAAATGAAATGTGCTTTCAGAAGAATTTGTTGTTGCTGTTGTGGAGCTTAACGCCATTTTTCAGCACACGATAGGCTATACATGGCGGCCAATATTAATGGTGGAGGAAGAAACCGGGAAATACCTGGAAAGAACCTACTGGCAAGCTTTCTCACATATCCACATTCGCCGAATCCTAGACTCGAACCCACGCAGACAGAGGTGAGATGGCAGTGATTTGTAACGGAGAGCGCTTTAGACCACTCGGCCACTCGGGGCCCCTCAGAAGAATTTAAATGTTTCAACAACAGTTGTACTCAAATGAAGGATCAATTTGAATAAGCATTAAATTTAATTTTCATATACTGTTATTTTGTATTATTTTTTTCTTTCATTTTCAGTATTACTATTGTCTGAATACCTTATGCTTTTTCTCTATTTTCTCTCTATCCTTACTTACCTCACATATAGATTTAAGTCAGTGAGAGTAAAATTACACCTATTGGATACCTTATCGAACATGTGCATTGAAACAATATAAAATGATTTATAATTCTTGTTTCAAAAGGTTAAAACAAAAAAAATGAAACAAACACATGTAAAAGCTCATATTTAATTACCAGATTACGGTATTGACCTTGATTTATCAAATACTAGTAGCTGTGTTAATCTCTAGGAATGAAACACTGTAAGAAAATGGGGGGGGGGTCATCATCCTATGTGGCTCATTTTTTATTGGGGATTTAAATTCATGGTTCAGGGCAACAACGAAAACCATAAAATTTGGTCCCCCACAAAAATTGATGATACTAGAGAATTTAACACACAAGAAAGTGGTAAATATCACAGCACAGTAATAGCAAATACTAATAAATACTGAATATTAATATGTTGGTGGTGGTGGTGTTGTTGTAGGGTTTAACACCATTTTTCAGCACAAGATAGGCTATACTTGGTGGAGGAAGAACCCTGGAAAACCCTGGGAAGAATCAGCATCCCACGAGAAGCTACTGGCAGGCTTTCTCACATACCCATGTTAGCCAAGCCTGAGACTTGAACCCATGCAGTCAGAGGTGAGTTGGCAGTGAAATGGAACAGTGAGTGCTCTAGACCACTTGGCCACTCGGGTCCTTGAATATTTATATAAAAGAATTTAAACCAAATGGGAGTTAAAAAGGAAATTAGTAAAAAATTATAATTTAAGCACCCATTTTAAGCACATTTGAATTTTGTGAACATCTGTATTAAATACATTTTACCAGATTAAAATTTTGGAGGTACCCCCTTTTGAGTCTACAGCTTTCAGAGATTGAGAATTACCATTTGTGAAGTGCATAAATCCATATTCGTAATTAATTAGTTTTAAATTTAAGATAATGAAAACTAAATATAAAATCTTTGATTATTTCTAGTATACCTTGAGAAAAATGAAATTATAATTCTCACTGACCCAGTTTTATTTGTCTGCTCATAGCAAACTGATTTTGCATGATTCAAAATTACTAGCGAACTGCAGCAATTTGTGAATTTGGAAGGGTGCTTCTTAGGAAGAATATAAATTATCAAAAGTCATGTGCTGAACATGCTTTTTAAGTGCAGATAAATGTAGTTCAAAGACAATTTCATCAGCATTATCAGTTATTCAACCTAATGCTCTGTGTAATTTGTAGCAATTCCTGGCAACAGTGGTTTTTGTCCTAGCTATGCCAAATTTAAAGTTTAACTCATTCATGCTTTAACAAAAGAATTAACAGAAAAATCCTAACAAATGGTCCTCTCAGGCAGTGATATAGAAATGTATCACTTTGAATATTTGTTGCACTTAATTTCTTGTTTTGATGGCTCACAATTTCCAATTTGAAGTACATTTATTAAATTTGAAAACTGGAACAATTTGAAACAAATGTACGAACTTGGAAAACCAAACAATTACAATTTTTGAAGCAATAAAAACAATTAATAAATTTGTTCAAACAAATATTCTATATTTAATGTCATGGAAGCTCCAGATTTAAAGCTACTCTTTTCTGGTTTGTGAAATGATGAAACATTCTAAAGATACTTTAAAAAAATTAAATTCAATTTAATTGATAGAAAACAATTTTTGGGAACATAGTTTATGTGTAATTTTTCATTCCACCTTATTTGAATTCATTTAAGACTAAATGTAACAATAATATTTTTAACTTAATGCAGGAGATCGTAAAAAAATCATTAAGTGTTTAAAGGAAAGCTATAGATCATCAGAATTATCTTGGCAGTGTTAGTTTGTTTTTGTTTCAAAGAAGGTACATTAGTAGTATAACCAGGTAAGTACTAATGGAGCAAATTAAAAGATACATTAGTAGTATCAAATCAGGTACATACTAATGAAGCAAATTAAAAGGTACATTAGTAGTATCAAATCAGGTAAGTGCTAATGAAGCAAATTAAAAGATACATTAGTAGTATCAAATCAGGTACATACTAATGAAGCAAATTAAAAGGTACATTAGTAGTATCAAATCAGGTAAGTGCTAATGAAGCAAATTAAAAGATACATTAGTAGTATCAAATCAGGTACATACTAATGAAGCAAATTAAAAGGTACATTAGTAGTATCAAATCAGGTAAGTGCTAATGAAGCAAATTAAAAGATACATTAGTAGTATCAAATCAGGTACATACTAATGAAGCAAATTAAAAAAATTAAAGTAGATGATGAATGCACACCATTAGCAAATTAACAAAATGTTTCTTTGATACTTGCCAATCATAATACCTTACGAGTATGACCATTACCTTGCAAATTCAGGCCAAAAATTTAAGCTTAGAACGCTAAATATTGTCTGCCCCATATAGGTGGCAATCAGAGTGATGTCCCTAAACAAAAACCCTATATTCTGTGGCGTCGTCATTAAAACTGTTAGTTATAAACTTTGTGGCCTTTGTGACAAAGCCGTTGAGTTACTGGGCAGACCTGGAAATTAACAAACTTTCATAACTCTATCTCAAGAAGCAAAAGAGCAATAATGCATAATACAGGGGGAAAAGTATGTGACCTTGACCCTGAAGATATGACCACAACTGTGGTAGGTGACACGATATCAAACTGAGAAACAAATTTTTGGAGTAAATGTTTCTTTGATACTTAGCCAATCATAATACCTTACGAGTATGACCATTACCTTGCAAATTCAGGCCAAAAATTTAAGCTTAGAACGCTAAATATTGTCTGCCCCATATAGGTGGCAATCAGAGTGATGTCCCTTTCAAACAAAAACCTGTCTATACTTCAATTACTTCTGGAGCGAAATGCACACTCAACTAGTAGGATGTTAACACTGGGGAGGCTTGGAGGGTGTATCCATATTATGTTGAGTAAGTACTGTTCAAGAACATTTTACTCCAAAAATTAGTTTCTTCTTTGTATACATTACCCCATAATACCGACTACGGATGGGTAAGAGGTGGAGTGAGTTATATCCCGTAACCCCAGAGAAATAAAGGCCATATTCAGTCCCAAATTGATGTAAGGCAGCTTCAACATCTCTGATATACCTGGGTGGGACATGGCTATTAGAAGAATTGGAATATTTTTATCCCACAAATTCAGTGGAAGTCATATTGCTACATCAAAAAGAAGGTCCTTAATGACCCAAGAAGGTAGCCTGTTGCACTGTTGCTATAGGTCCCACCAAGTGTAAGTGAGCCTTTTAGGATGAAATGTATCAGAAGTAGAAACTAGAGAATCAAGAGAAAGTTTATTCTGCCCTCCACCCCATGGCTTGCATAATATGGCACAGGTTTTATCACAAAAGACTGATCACCCATGAGTGGGAGCATGTTCTTGGCAATGAAAGCTGGGATCTTCAAGAGTGATACTGACCCATCCCAAAAGAACAGTATACAATGTGACCCTGCCATAGCAGGCTCCGTTATAACACGAATTCAGATATAACATGGTTGTGGTATGGCTAAAGAAATTTCACATACATATATTTTTCTTGTACACGAAAAAAATTCTTTCTTAAATGTACGAAAAAAAATTAAAAAGTTTATTCTTATTTTGGGGAAGAGATCATGTATGAATAATACAAGATGATTGTGGCTTGGCTCCTGAAATTTTATATGTATTTTTCTCATACATGAATAAATATTTTCTTCTTAAAAGTACAAAAAATAACGTGTAAAATGTTTATTCAGGGATTGCGCAGGGCTTCGCCAATGTCGCAAATTGCAATTTTTTTTCCTTACTGGTGCCAAAATATACCATCTGGCAATTCTTTTTTTTATTGGCAACACTGCTGGCTGTTTAAACTTGTACATACAACCGTTGGTTTGGAGTGGAGAAATTCAGAGGCCCCATGAAAGGAAGCCGCAAACTTGATATAAAATGCACTGAAATTTATCTATTGTTACATAAACAAATTCTTGTCCATATTGATAAACCATCTTAACAGTGCACTGTTATATCATAATCCGCTTATGTTGACATCAGGCATGAGCACTGTATGTTGTGAGATATCTACTTTTTTTTGGGATGTTTCTGGTAGCAGTGATCAACTGGATGAGGCACCTTTTGTCAGATTTTTGGCTACTCACTAGTAATTAATTTATTTACATAGACTGACATTTGTATGTGGATGGTAAGCAAAATTCCTCTTCTTTTCACTCAGAATTAAATCCTTCAGAACACTCACATTTTCTGTAGTAATCTTGTCATCATTCCAGAACACCTGCGTCTCTATCATCCATTGACCCTTTTTTTAAATTTCTGATGCATGCGTAGTAGGCAGCATCACTCCACTACCACAAATGTGAAAAAAAACAACAAAAAACCCCCGGAAAAAACAAAGATCTTACTTGTTGGTCTATTCAGTAGGTAGGGAGGAACAGTAATTACAATCAACAAAACAAAGGCCAGTTCCTTTTTTAAAAATGTACCCTGATAAAATAGTTTGCTGAAATTTCAAAGAAACCAGATTACCTCTGAAGCACCGATTGTTGTGAAAATGTACTGAACAAATAGAAAAAAAGAAATCAGTCTCAAAATCATGCAATGCAATTATTTGATGTTGCCACCACAATAAGAAATGGGCATTTGTTTGGTTCTCCAAAGCTGTCATTTAGTAGTGACTTCAATAATGAATGCACTCTTCATCAAAGAAAACCAACTACAATCATCAATAAAAACAAAGAACCTTTGTTCAAAGGAAGTCAGTACCAAACTTAAATAAAAGCAATGGAATCTGATGGATTGTTCCATTTTGCAACGTGACTGGAACACGTTTACTGTGCCATGAAAGTTACCTTTTTGCAGGAAAGAAGTTTATGCTTACAAATGCTACCAATGGTGGCTTAAAATGCAAACTAACTTTTACTGACTTGTGACGTATTGAAAAGTAAATGTGCTTCATCATTCATTACGTGATTGTTATATTTTTTCCCCACTGAATTCAGACCTATATGACCTGTGACAAAATTAGTGAATATTTTAAATCTGTGTATGTGCATATTTTTGATGGAATTACTTGTATTGTGTATTCAATGTATGTGATGAGATCCACAGGTGAGTACATGGTGTTGATACTCTATTCATGCTATACATTAGGCTTGTATATATAAACAGTATACCCATATATGTACCAATGCGCGGTTCTCTGAATAAAGTAAAATATTATATATGCCTTCTCTGCTTTCAATACAGGTGTATTTCTCATTTAATATGCATCAATTGAAGATGGTAACTGTGCCAATGAAGCACGCATTTTTGCACCAGCATTTATTACCTAACCCACCCCCCTGCAAATTTTTTGGGGTACATGCATCATTTTCTTCACCTAACTGACCTGGTTGCTTATAACATGGTTCAGTCTATAACATGGTCAGGTTCTATGGCTCCCAACTACCGTGTTATCATGGGGTCACACTTTATATGTCAGGTTGACTGACATCACATATTTTGCTGATCCTGCCTGCTGTAATTAGAATGAGTAAGAAGCAGGTTTCATATGAGAAGTGAACCAACAATACTCTCATGAGTGGTTTAAACAGTGCCTAATTCAACCATTTTAGAACCCAGGAAAGATTCCACTTTTGTCACAGTACAGCACCTTCGGTTGTGACAAATCAAAAATTCAACAAAAGATTCATGGTCTCTTTTTGGTCCTTTATTCTCTCTTCTGTGATGGCACAGCATGTCTGAGATTGTGGAATGGTAACCTTTTGTTATGAAAGAGGCTAATGTTTTCATTTCAGAGTCTTTGTCAAAAGTTGGTTATTTTTGGGGTACTGGGGCCTTAAGCAAAGGAATGTGTCTTAGCTTGTAAAAATTGTCCACTTCCTCTCACGTGCTTTAAAAGTTGTGGGCCTTCTAGCCTTTGTGATTTTCTACATCATTTGTTGTGAGAACGGTTTGTTCATGAGGGCTTATTTAATATGATTTAGACATTCAGGTTTAACAGATCTGGGCTTGGATAAGATTCCTGCCATCATGATTGTTTAAGCAGATGAAGAAACATCTCTAAGTTCCTTAGGATTACCAGATTGAGCAAGTTGTCTATCCTGGATTTTTCCCACTCAAGGGGAGTGATCAGGAGGAGATGGCACTCTATTTTCTTATGTTTTGCAGATTCTTTAGAATTAGAGGCATTGCAGGATAAGTTTAGGGGTTCGACATTTGCCAGTGTAAGGATATTGTATCAACTGCCTAGGTGTTCAGATCTGGAAATGGATAGACAAAGGCTTGGACGCCTGTGTTCCATCTTGTCAAAAATAGATTCACCAGTGGTTGATCTCTGCATGTACAGATACCACTGAAAACAAAGAAATGAGCAACTATTCTGCTTGTAACAATTAATTCCTTCAGGACAGCAAGTCTATGAATAAATTTAGTGTACCCAGAATATGATGAACTTGCACATGGGGTGTTGCTGATAACACCACCTAGAGAATTCCAAACAAGCACGAGGTCAGGGGATTTGGGTCCCCCTCGACTTCTGAAATAATTCACAACAGTGGAGTTGCCAAACAGAATGAGTATACCCTTTCAGCTTCTCCTGCCACTCATGAAATGCTTTCAGTATAGTCTGCATGTCTAGGATACTGGTATGCAATAGATAGTTCTGAATGGCCACACTCCAATGGCCTTCTGAAATGATCGAAGGAAATGGGCACTCCAACCTTCTTACTTGCATCCACACAAATTCTTCTCTTTGGAGGTTGGACCTGCAAATGAACACTTTGCCGTAAACCAAGCGAGGTTCCTCCACTAGGCAAAGTTTTGGTCTCCATTTGACACAAGTATCATTTGTAACTGTCTCATGAATAGGTAATCAAGGATCATAAGGTCAGCTCTTGCACTGAACAGGCCCAGTGGGTAAAGGAATCAGGCTCATATATGATTCTCAGAAAGAAATGAAATCACAGGTCAAACTCTGTTCAGATGTGTTTGGAATCTCCATACCCATGTGGATGAAATACTGAGCTGGTATAATATCAGATTTATCCATGCTGACTTAGAATCCAAAGCTGAGAAGAAGTGATACAAGGAATTTCATGTTTTGATATAAAATACAACTCTGCTAGTGTTTTTGAATTAAGTAATCCAGGAAGTTGGATGTCATGGAAATGGAGGTGGTCCTGAAGTGAGACACTACCCTGTCCATGATTCTTGTGAAAACTAATGTTCAGACCAAATAGGAACTGAACTGAACTGATATAATTTATCCCCTAAGGCAAATCGAAAGAACCTCCTAGAGAATGTGCGAATTGGGACAGGTAGGTAAGGATCTGAACATCTTGCAGATTTATACTGATTGCAAAGTCTCACTCCTGGATGGCATTTAAAACCTGCCTTGTTGTTTCCGTTCTGAACCATAGTGCCCATAATGATAGTGCTTAGGGCTAAAACCTGGTGATTTTGTGTTGCGAACAATCTCTATTGCCCTTTCCTAGTGAAGATGCTTTTTCACCTGCTGCAGGATGTTGGCCTTGATCGGACCTTTTGGGATGTCTGTAGTTGAAGGGAGCCTGAACAATGGAGGAGGAACATTGAATGTGATATGGAGGCCCTCTGAAATGACCTGACAGGTCCATGGATCATTGTGGCAAATGTTTTCCCATTTGACTTCAAAGAAGTGGAGTCTCCCCTCCAACCAGGATAGCTGATGAGGGCAACATAATAATGGTATCATTTCTTTCTAGAAGTAGCCTGTTGTGGAGCTATAAATGATCCTCTTCTAATGAGGCACTACATGGTGTGTGTGTGTGTGTGCGTGTGTGTGTGTTTGAGATTTGGATTATTTACATAGCTTTTCAGTCATATCGCTATGATGTCTGCACTGTGGCAGATTATAGTGATACACTGGGGCATCATGCTGCAGACATGTAGCATGATGCATCAAACAATGTAACATCATGTGCACTGGACATTCTGTGTTGACAATGATTTTGTCTGTGTAAAATGTTCTGTTTAATTGGAATGACACTTGTTCTTTGATTTATAGTTTGTAAGAAAAGTATAATCTACTTTTAAATGTCATTACTAGTTCAACTTTGGTTGGGACTATATTTTATGCACAACAAATGAAAGGTGCAATGTCTGTCAGAAAGAACGAAATTATTCATCTTTCTTTCCATCTAAATAATTTCCAACGAAATAAAAACAATGTGATAAAAAGAATCTCAAATGGGTAATGATTTAATACTAAATTTAAGAAACTCGCTGAATAATGTCCAGCTTTTGCTTGCCAAGGCTTGCAAATGCTGGACATTATTCAACTCATTTCATATATTCAATATTAAATTAATACCCATTTGAGATAATACATTATAAGCCATCAAAAGAACACCTGTTGTCCAGTATGTCACACCCGTCTATACTGGCACTCATATGGATCAGCCTAACCAACACAGTGCCTCTGACATCCACTACATATAATGCCTAGGTTAGTGACTCGATATCAATCAGATGTTGCTTCACATTATTCACAAACCTTTGCCACTCAAGGGGAACCTCTAATCAGCAACTGCTTGGATTGCTGGATCCATGTAGCCAGTCCATGCATCTGCTGTGTGAGACTTAATTTAGGCTGTTTTGTTTGCTCTTTCTCTCACTCATCTACAAAAAATATGGAGGCAAACTCCAAAGTGGAAAGGCCAACTGGTATTGCCAATAAGGGTTTATCCTATTACAATGGTGAACGTGTTGCTTCTGGGATTTTGTGGCTGATGCACCATGGGTAGATTTATATCCCTCCAAAAGAAATTCCTGCAATGATGACACATCGGCATGTATACTTATGGCATTGTCCTTTAATGTGTGTTTCTGTACCTTTCCCTTTGGTGCCCAAGCACAGTATTCCATTGATCTTCAGAACATGCTGAACAGAATTCACATGTGCTAATAGCTTCACAGCCAGAACACACTACACAGGTTGGGTGACTGTTGGTAGCATTCTTACAGTGTTTGCAAAGTTTACAACTAATACTGCCCATGGTCTAATCTGTGAGACAAATAGAGCAGAACATATAAACATATGTAGCCCTGCACCTGTTTCTGAACTCAATGTCTGTGCAGGACTGTACCTTATAAATATGATTACCTGGAAAATGGCACACTAACAGATGACAAAATGAAGGCTATGGAGCATCAATATATGATATTAATTAACCATGTTACCTGTAGGACAACTCATTGATGACCTGTACAGGTAAAATCACTGAAGCTTGGCACCTGGACACCAAGATTATATTGATCTAGAAAACTTACTTTATGTACCTGGTCATAGCAGAATTATACAGATATTAAGAGTTTTCTATAGCACAAGCATGATTTGCACACACACACAATACATAATTATACCCATAACTATGTGAGGTGTCACATAGGATACTCATGCAATTACACAAATACTATTAAGTCTTTGGTGACTGCAAACTGATAAAATTGTAAAGGCAGATCCTTGTCATCATAGGAAAAAATGAAAAGTTGGAAATATTAGATGGATAATACTTCCCTTTAGAAGTCAAGACTCCTCCAACTTGTAAGTGTAGAACTTCCAGAAACTTGGTAATGGAATCTGCGAGGCCTCTCCGTCGAGTGCAAGCTGCTTGGCAAGAGTGCAAGTAGTAACCTATATTCATGGGTCTTGCCACCAATCTCTGTGCCAAGGAGAGATCACCTTTACTGACTGCCACCTAGGTGGGCAGGTAACTTTTAGCTTTTATAGCTAAATGTTTTTATCTGGGAGGACTGGATTTGTGAGGTAGTAGAAGTTTTCCTAAGGTATACAATTGGGTAACGTATTTCAAGAAGAAATTACTAGACGGTCTTGAACATATTAAAAAGACGACTTGCAGACCAACAAAGATAATATTAGATGCCAGAATAAGAATATGGAAGAAATGTTAAGTATTTGTATTGTCTCATCTGCAAAAAATGTCTCAGACCCATTTACTCTCACAAAAGTCTATCAGTAGTTTCTTAAAATTATGTCTGTAATTTGGGCCACCTATCCAAAGTTTGTTGACAACATTGAGAGAATAACGTCCAGTTTCAATGAATTAAACTAAGTATGCATTCATGTGGCTACTTCTGTCTTAATTGAGACTCAAATCAGCTGAACTGCCCACTCCACCCCTAAATAAGCTACATTTTGCAATGACTGATGCAAAGTCAGAACTCTTGGTGCTTTAATCTTTAATCTCTAATAGGACCATCTCATCTTGGTGCTTGTACCTTCAATCTCTAACAGGACCATCTCATCTTGGTGCTTTTACCTTTAATCTCTGATAGGACCTTCTCATCTTGGTGCTTTTACCTTCAATCTCTAATAGGACCATCTCATCTTGGTGCTTTTACCTTTAATCTCTAATAGGACCATCTCATATTTGTGCTTTTACCTTTGATCTCCAATAGGACCTTCTCATCTTGGTGCTTTTACCTTCAATCTCTAATAGGACCATCTCATCTTGGTACTTTTACCTTTAATCTCTAACATGACCATCTCATCTTGGTGCTTTTACCTTCAATTTCTAATAGGACCATCTCATCTTGGTGCTTACCTTTAATCTTAAATATGACCACCTTATCTTGGTGCTTACCTTAATCTCTAATATGACCATCTCATCTGTTATCAAGAGTGCTCATAAATCCAATACTGTTTTATTTTACTTGTCAGAAGTTCACCACAACATCAAAACTCATGGACTTTACCTTACTCATAATCAGATATTTGAATTTAACTGAACAGAAATCTGGCACTCTGCATGTATGTGAAAAAAGTCTGGCAGTAAAATGAACACTCTGAACCACAACTCACCTTCTTTTCATATTTACTGTTTTTCATATTTACTGTAAAAACTAAAGTGAAATTTATCAGCAAACAACAAAGATGTTGCCTGACCTTTGAACTGGTTGGCCTTCCATCTCTAGTAATACTCTCTCCCCCTGATGCAGTTGTGCACAAAGTATAATCATAATAATACACTGATGCAAACTGACATTTAAAAAGTATAAATGAAAGCTGATGCGGGATGGACATCTGAATAACAACTGATGCATAGTACAGATACCGTGACTGATATTATCTTGCCTTCTGCTGCATTTGTTGCAGGTGAGACAAAAAGGTTAGTATCATTGGCTTTCTATTCAGTACTGCATGTAGACTTCAATTACTTACATTCTCCACCAATCTGTTTTACAAACTGGTAGGTTCGATCTTCTACATCTGGAATATTTTCTGCCGATTCTGATAGGTCGTCTGATGGCAACTCACCTGAATCTCTCTGAAATTAACATAAAGGAAAATATGAAATATAGGTCACATGAGCTTTGTTTGTTTTAAGGGTGTGACACATTCTTGTAAAACCTACAAAATGGGGACATATGATTTTTCCACCGAATTGGGGACATCTTTATTTTAACAAATTTTGGGCAATACAGATTTGTTTTATTATGCATTTGATACATACTTTCCTCTGTAATTGTCTGTGGTTGATTTCCAAGAAACAATGTTATCAGAATTTTTACCATCAGAACAGGGACATATACATATACACAAAGTGTCAGAAATTATACAATCAAATAGGGGACATTCCATAAGCATGTATTTTTATTCCAAATAAGTAACAATGTAATCCAAATACTAACGTAATCTGATCGGATGCACATAGTTCTCTTCCATATTAACTAAACTGAAATATCATGCTGAATTTTTATATCATGTCTGATGTAAATATAAGTAAAACTGTATGTCCAGGACTTTGAATTGTCAGAATTGTTTGAAAATACAAAATGTGTTTCTTTTCCTAAAATAAAATAAAGATCTGCATGCAAGTCTTCAGTTAAAATATTTTTATTGGCAAGAATACATTTTAGAATTTAAAATGTCACTCCATAAAAGAAATTGTTAACCTCTGTGTACTAAAATTTGCCACTTGAATGCAATCCCCTTTATTAGTCAACCAATGTATGATAAGATCTCTTCGATATGACACACATCAAAAATGTTTTCAAAATGTCTAAATTCAGCAGAAAACTGGTCTTTTTTATAATTCATATGAAAATGTCCCCATTTTGTAAATACAATATCATGGCTGTGCGTATGAAAACAATTCCCTTCTTGAATGTACCTTGCCAAGTTCATGTGTATAAAAATATCCTCATTTTGTACGCACCAATTCAAGGTTTTTTTTTTTATATACCATATCAAGGATGTGTGTTTGATAAAGTCCCCAATCAGTATGTATTACATCAATGCTATGTGTGTGAAAATTTTCTCATTTTGTATGTACCACATCAAGGCAGTTTGTATTTAAATGCACCCATTTTATATTCACAATTTCATGGTTGTGTTTAGTAAAACACTTTCCTTTTGCATGTATCAAATAATTAATATTGTATACATAAATGTCCTCATTTTGTATGTTCCACTTGTTGTATGAAAATATTCCCAATTTGTATGTACCACTTCAGGGCTGTTCCATTTAAACATACATGGTACCCAGGGAAGGCAGTTTTTAAAAAATATATATACCAGGGTACTTTAATTTCACAGAGTTCATATTAAAAGGATAAGAAATTTCTAAATTGCATCCATGGGTGAGTACTCCACTTTAAAGTGCCTTCCCTGGGTCCCATGTATGTTTTAATGTAACAGCCCTCAGGATTATGTGTATGAAAATGCCCCCATTTGTATATAACACATAGAAAATGTATGAATAATTCCATGTCTTGCATTTAACACATCAAAAAGCATGTAAAAATTCTGTCTGCAATTTGTGTATCTGCACTGCTTGTGTGAAACTATCCTCATTCTTTATGTAAAGGTTATATGTTTAAAAATATCTACTTTTTGCATGTTCGATGTCCAGTTTGCTTAAAGGAAATGTCCCCTTTTGGTACATATCAAAACATGGTCGTGTGTACATTTAATGTTATCAAATTGCATGTAAAACACCATTTGTGCGAAAGTGTCTCCATGCCATATGTACATCAAATTTGTGCTCATGAAAATGTTCTTGCATCTTTAAATGTTGTGTATGAAAAGCCCCCGATAGGTCTGAAAAACGTAATAGCTGTGTATATAAAAAAATTAAAACTTTTTTTGTGCACAAACCTCAAAGTTTGTATCAAGTTGTATACTCTATAACCCATATCACACCCATCAATCATACACCAAAATAAAGGGAATTAAAGGCTCTTTAAATAATACCTAAGATATACAATATCTTTCTTTTAAATAGCCAGTATAAACAGTGAGGAAACCCAGGGAAATTCTTTTTCTATCAAATTCTAACTGTATGCAAAATATAAAACTGTAGAGCACCACCATAACACCATTTGAGCACTCTGAATGAACAGCACCAGAATAAAACTATGAATCTAGTCCCATTTAGTAGTAGGAACCATACCAAATTCATACTAGAAAAGAACCCTCTTGATTCTGATATTGTCAAAATGTATGTGACAGTATTTTGGTGAGTTCCAAGTAACTTCAAAAATATTTTAAAGATCATCATGCGAATACATAATTAATGGGTAGAAAATAGACACATAAGTTTTCTTAGTTCTGCAACATATGAAACATTGCTCTTTTTATAAACATTGTTAGTTTTATTCTGACTCCAGAAAAACAATACACCCTGTACCAGTGACGGAATTATTAAATACTGTTCACTTGTATCTTTGAGACTGAACTTTTGGCACTGAAGCATCAAAATGGCTTGTTTCACAGTCAGCAGTTTCTAAATGATAATTATTAAGTTTTATCTTCTCTTTTTTTTCAACAGTATTAAGGTAATTTAAAACTAACAATTTATCCCCTACATACTACTTTTAATTATTTTTTCAATTCTGTATTCATAAAATTCCTGATGGACAAGACAGTCATTCACTGAAAGGCAGGTAAGATAAGAGTTAGAAAAAGAACACACTGGAATGGTAATGGCCTGGTTATTCTCTTCAAATGCTTTCACGACAACTTTAGTACATCCAAACAAATACGAACTTAATAAGAATATGCCAATCCTTGACATTAACCAACCATATTAACCATTTTCCATCCTAAGACCATCTTTTCAATTAATCTACATGAGGTCTGCAGAAATAAAAAAAATGCTTCAATAAGTCTTATCAAATTATTAAAGAAGTATTTCTATGAATCAACTGAAACACATATAATCAGCAAATATTTGCAAGTAAAATTAATTATATCTTATATAATGACTTTCACCACAACATGTCTGCAAGAAATACTATATTTCTCTTGCAAAATCCTGAAAAATCAAATTACATCAGTAATATAGAGAAAATTTAGGATTTTCAACATCTACTTTGTATTATGTCCTTAATGTTTTTTTGTGTTTACATCAAATAATTTAAGATTTTTATCCTTGAACAATGTCTATGAGACATATCCTGCAAATCGAATCACTTAAAATGTCAGCGATAGAGCATGAACCAATGACTAAGGGTACATCTTATGACAGAGGTTCTAGCATCTGGTGTTAGTTGTATTTTTACCTTTCATTGCTGGCGTTTTGGAACTAATTGATACTGCAGGTTCCATCCATTTTCGGTAGACACTCAGTTAAAATCTTTGGGTTTAAATAGTACATCCATAAAGTATCTGACTGAATTTTCTGTACAAATAATGCACATCCTAAAATCAACTTAATAATCAATGACTTTACCTTGGGTATAAAAGACTAAAGCAAAGCAAAACTGTAGATAAAATAATCTAACTTCGTGGGTAAAAATAGACCTGTGAATATCAATTCGCCTTTCTAATTTTCAGAAGAAGAGAAGCTTGTTTGGGAAGTTAATAATCTCTTTGTTCATAATCATCAAACAAAATGCAAGCATCCAGATGTGAAAATAATGGAAGCATGTTGGTCTCAATATTTTGTTCCTACTGGAAAGGTTAAGGAGCAAATAATAGAGTTAAATATTGTGTTCTGTTGTAAAATCACATCATACAATCCTGACTTAATGGAACACTTCAAGCTTACTTGTATCATATAGTCATTGGAAAATGTCATTCAGCCAAGATTCAACATGAAAGTTTTATGAAGATTGTTTGTTAACTTTACTTTCTTTAGCATATTAACAAATTTCAGGAATACTGTTTGATGGTGTTCTCTACTTCATTTTCATCCTTCTCTCCCAGATTTATGGAATCTAAAGAGTTCCTGAGCCTCAAGTTTTTTTCCACCCTTTTCTATCATCAGCAGGAGCTTCCTGACTTTTGTTGCCTGGATGGAATACATAACCTTTTCTGAACCCAGATTTCGTGACCCAGACGACTGGTTAGAATATCAACTTCAGTTTTCAGGTTTATCAGTTGCGATACAGCTGCATTTTGTTTTCTTAATTGGATAGATGTTAATTCCTCAGGTTCCTCTGTGCCACACCTTGCTATAAACATGCACAACAGCATGTATGTCATAAATGCAAGCTCACAGTATTCATTTTGAGGAATAAAATTGGTTTTGATCTTGTGACAACCACAGACCTGTTTTAATTTAAGGCTTCCAAGTATTTCATGGTCTGACTATTGAATAGTAGTGATAACGCTCTTCTCCCCACCCACCCCGAGTTTCAACTAAAGTCAAAGTCTTGCTGACGTGTGCATTTTCCTACTGTCATATTAGAAATTTCACCAGTACAACATTGATTGAATAGAATGGTCTAACACAATTCCTGACAGTTCAACCCAATACTGTTTCACTGCTTCATTCTGTGTGGAGGATATGAGGGACTAGCATAGCAAGAAGCAGTAAAGTTGATGGAGCCATCAATTGTTGTTTTCCCTCTTCTTTCGAATTTAGACAGTTTAAAAGAACAAATGTGCTGCAAAGCTCCTTGTGCACAAAATAACTGAAACAGTGTGGACATGGCCCATAGTCAACAGCTTTGAAATTCTCCATGTAGGCCAAGAGCATACTGTTAGTCATCTCTCCCCCCCCCTTTTTGTCAGCACTTCACAGTTGGGGATGTAATTGGCTATATATCTGAGTTTATCCAGAAGTTTTTTCTCTTTTACCTCGTCATTTTCAGGACTGTCCGTGGCTCCATCATGCTGAGTACTGGTTCTGAACAGGTAAACTGAACTGTTGTATTTGGAATTGATTTTGCAACTTGAGAAGTTACTTTTGTTACATTGTCGATTTGTTGACTTTATCTGTTCTTTTTAATATAGACATTTAATTAAATTTTATTCATTCCCGGATGCTATCTTTGTTTTGTAGTATTTTTAAGCCTTGGACTTTGGGTATTCCTCTTGTATAGGTGATCCCAATTTAAGCTCATGTGGCACTACACCTGAAGCACACAGTCTAAGTTTATGAACTGGAGACACATTGCTTATCATCTGAGGGCATATATTTATTCACTATCTGAGTCCTTCCTGTAATCCAGAATAAATATTTATTACAAAATGTACTATCACCCATCACATCAATGAAAATTATCCAGTAAATACCTATAAACTAAATTAGTAATACATATACACATCATTTTAACACCATGCAAACCTAATTTCAAGCAAGAATGATGCTTAATGGCAGAAATAGTCCAAATATACTTGTGGATTTATACGGATTTCATTAGAACAAATTGTGATTTGTCGATTTATTGGTGACATATTCCACTCGATAAAATAATTTTATTTTACACTGGTTCTGTCATTAATTTTCTTATCTATCCAGTTTGGCTTGTTTATTTTTACAAGTGCATCTGTGACTCACTGAAAACAAGTAACCCTTCAGATGGATCTGATTCGTAGAATACACCATGACCTGTCCAAGAGAAATGGACTATTAGCAGCCTAAAAAGGGTGGGGGTGTTGACAAATTGTTGAGTCGATTTACAAGCAAGTACAAATATTTTTTTTTCATCTGAGAGAGAGAGAGAGAGAGAAACCAAAAAGGTCTTAGGAAAATGCTTCTATTGAAAATTATATTTGAACTGCCTGTGCATATTCTACTTTTTAATATTTTGGTGAACTTGAGATTTTTACAATCTAGTTTGATGCACTTTCACAATTTCAGCACTTGGTAGAACAAGTCAATACTATCTCACCTTTCATGCCATTAAAAAAATTCATTCAAGAAAGTTGCTAAATTTAAACACCGCCATAATTTCCGTACTATCAAAGCTTGGACATAGTATTTTAGCCCCAGACAAATAGGAAATTAATACTAAAAAGTGCATATGATGAATGGAAGTACAGCAAAACAAGACATTATTAATATGAATTATTTTGACTGATTGACTGATCCAGCAAGAGAAAGTGACTTATGCACATTTGTAGCATAATCATTCTCCATGACTCTCAATAAATTTGTCTCAGAACATACTAGTCAAGAGTGATATTTCACTTAATTTGTTGTTAATTACTTTCTCAGATCTGGTCAAACAGTTCATCGAGACATGTACAATAACACACAGCTACTTCAATGGAACAAATAAATTTATTAAAACCAGGTTATTCACACAAACACACACACATACAGAGTACTACAACTATACACCAATCAAAGCAGAAAATGCTATCCCTAGATCCTAAAGAGGGTGCTTGATAACATCAACAGACTTTTTAATTACTAACAAATAAATAAATTTATATCCCTGATATTTTAGTGTTTTATTATTAATTAAGGGCAAGTGAGTGACTAATGAGAAAAATGAAAAAATATTTAAGTGTAAATGTGCTGATCTAAATGGATGGTGATTTGCGTGTGGTTGTCTTTTTTCAGTCTTCTTGATTTGGATTGCTTGGTTTCAATGGTCTTTTTTCAGTCTTCTTGATTTGGATTGCTTGGTTTCAATGGTCTTTTTTCAGTCTTCTTGATTTGGATTGCTTGGTTTCAATGGTCTAAGGAGGCATATCTGGTAATATTCCTTTTCTAACAGTTACAACACTTTATGGAGGCATATCCGGTAATATTCCTTTTCTTACAGTTACAACACTTTATGGAGACATATCCGGTAATATTCCTTTTCTTACAGTTACAATACTTTATACTTTTTAAAAAAACCAAATGATGATATGGCTTATCCATTTGTAGGTCAATAAAAACAGATACACCGCATGGTCAGTCAAGCTGAAGCCAACTAGTTAAAACATTTTCAAGCTTTGATTCCAGTAGAAATAGTTATGTTAACTTTTCTAATACCAATGCTTTTTTGTGTTTATTGTTTGTCTTGTCTCTGTTTTGTATTTGCCCTTTGAGAAAGACTCAATCAGAGCTGAATGTGCTTTGGCTAGTGAGAAACTAGTTTTGCACTGTTCGTTGCCATTTTATTACATTGATCTTAATTAATCCTGACAACTGTGATCCCTTGCTGGATCAAATAAACTTTAAAGGACTGTTATTCGCCATATGATTTGTATTCTTTATACAAATTTATTATTTCCTTCTGGCTCAATATTAACTTGTTGGATTTGACAATAACGCAGTTAACTGGAGAAAAGAAATGGCATTATTCTTTGGTTACCATGTAGACTGTTCGTTATTATGTTTCTAACCACATCTGAATGAACTAAATTCTGTGTTGATATTCTAAAACTGTAAATATAAAACATAAGGAAAATAAAGCATTCCTAAAAATGTAAATATCAAGTACTACAAGATAAAAGGTAAATATGTTTAAATTCTGAAAAATTTATATAAAATAAAGGATCAACATTAAGGTAAAAATACAAATACTTAAAATGTAGGGTTAAAATCTGGTATAAAAATTGCATTCCCTCAACAAATCCAACATTAACTAATGTGTGAAGATAGTTTGCCCCCTCTGATCTCTGCCCAGGCAGTAGGTGCTACAAATCCCACTCCCAACTGCCAACAAACCTAGGAGAAAAGGATGGTTGAGATGCAATGAGATTCCACATATGTGTATGTTTTTGTATGTGTGGACACCAATGCTGATATTGGTGGCAAGGGCAACTCAGTAATTCAACTCTCCATAATACAGATGAACTAAAAATAAAACTTTTCATCTGTGCATGACTATTATTGTACTTCCAACTTAAAACAGGCTTTACCTTTCAAAAAAGATGAAATAAATAAAAATAATAAACTCTGATAAATCTTACTCATTTTCATCCCTACTTCTGTCCATATATCCTAGTTTTCAGCTTTGTTTTCCACTGCATTATATTATTCAATAAAGAGATGTTAAATAACAAAATATTTGGGATGGCAACACTTTAGCAAATGTAGTGAGTGAACTATGTTTGCTTAAATTTTATTCAAATAATAATTTTGTGACAGCATAATGCACATTTTATAATGATTACAGACTATCCAGACCCACCATCATAAAACCTGACTTCACTCCCTACTCAACAATATTCCACCCAATCTAAAATCTCCATAAATAAATTTCAAGTAATATTTCCATACCTTGAGTAACATCTGTTACTCAAAATTCTGAGTAAAGTTTTTATGACAGAGAAGCCAGGTGGTTGGTTCTGGAATTAGGTTAGATATCAGTACCATGCAGCAAGATCCTTGTTACGGTAATAAATGAATAGGTGGACCCCAGATATTGTTATGGTAACAAGTGAACAGGTGGAATTTGGATACTATTATTGTAACAAGTGAGTAGGTGGACCTTGGATCCCGTTATGGTAAGTGAGTAGGTGAACCTTGGATACTGTTATGGTAACAAGTGAGTAGGTGGACCTTGGATCCTGTCATGGTAAGTGAGTAGGTGGACCTTGGATACTGTTATGGTAACAAGTGAGTAGGTGGACCTTGGATCCTGTTATGGTTAAGTGAGTAGGTGGACCTTGGATACTGTTTTGGTGAGTGAGTTGGTGGACTTTGGATACTGTTATGGTTAAGTGAGTAGGTGGACCTTGGATACTGTTATGGTAAGTGAGTAGGTGGACCTTGGATCCTGTTATGGTAAGTGAGTAGGTGGACCTTGGATACTGTTATGGTAACAAGTGTGTAGGTGGACCTTGGATCCTGTTATGGTAAGTGAGTAGGTGAACCTTGGATACTATTATGGTAACAAGTGAGTAGGTGGACCTTTGATCCTGTTATAGTGAGCAGGTGGACCTTGGATCCTGTTATAGTAAGTGGATAGGTGGACCTGGATACTGTTATGGTGACAAGTGACAAGTGAGTAGGTGGACTTTGGATCCTGTTATGGTAAGTGAGTAGGTGGACCTTGGATACTGTTACGGTAAGTGAGTAGGTGGACCTTGGATACTGTTATGGTAACAAGTGAGTAGGTGGACCTTGGATACTGCTATAGTAACAAGTGAGTAATTGTAATTTGGATATTGGCATGGTAAAAAGAGTAGACGAACCTTGGATATTGTTACGGTAACAAGTGAGTAGGTGGAATTTGGATATTATTATAGTAATAAGTGAACAGGTGGAATTAGGATACTGTTATGGTAACAAGCGAGTAGATCAATCTTGTTACAGTAACAAGTGAGTAGGTGGAATCTGAATGCTGTTATGGTAACAAGTGAGTAGACTGACCTTGTTACAGTAACAAGTGAGTAGGTGGAATTTGGATGCTGTTATGGTAACAAGTGAATAGGTGGAATTTGGATGCTGTTATAGATCAACCTTGTTATAGTAACAAGTGAGTAGGTGGAATCTGGATGCTGTCATGGTAACAAGTGAGTAGACTGACCTTGTTACAGTAACAAGTGAGTAGACTGACTTTGTTACAGTAACAAGTGAGTAGGTGGAATTTGGATGCCGTTATGGTAACAAGTGAATAGGTGGAATTTGGATACTGTTATGGTAACAAGTGAGTAGATTGACCTTATTACAGTAACAAATGAGCAGATGAATACTGTTATGGTTAAAAGTGAGTAGACTGACCTTGTTATAGCAACGTGTAGGTGGATACTGTCATGGTAACAAGTGAGTAGATCAACCTTGTTATAGCAGGAAGTGAGTAGGTGGAATTTGGATATTGTTGTAGTAACAAGTGAGCAGGTGGAATCTAGATATTATTTTTAAGAATATAAGTGATGTTTTTTGTAATGCTTTGTACCAATAAGTGTTATAAACACTGGTAAGTTCTTTTTTAGTAGTGATTAATGTTATCTGCAGTTTGATAACCTTTTGTTGGAACTGAGCAATCAAATGTCATTTCATTTGTGTTTACATGGTAATGCATGCTAGAAGACTTCACTTTTGTATTTACATAGTACAAAATGCTTGAACACTTCACATTTTGTTTACATGGTAATGCATGCTAGAAGACTTCACTTTTGTATTTACATAGTACAAAATGCTTGAACACTTCACGTTTTGTTTACATGGTATAGTATGCTAGAAGATTTCACTTTTGTCAAAAAAAGTATAAAACCTGATAGTACATCAACAATGCAGATGTTAATCATGCATGTTTTTCCCTCAAACTATTCCCTCATACTGACTGCAATCTTCTCCCATAATAATTAAATTCCAAAATTAATTAAAAAGTATTAACAGAAAAAATCCCCATCTAAAATTGAGTCAAGATTAGTCTGCATTATACAGTACAAAAAAATGTACGGCAGCAATTTCCTAAAATTTTCTCTTGCTAATATGCCAACATCAAGATTTTGCCAACATTTCAATTTGCTAACATGTCAAAATGAAGGATTTTATAACATTTTCCATTGCTAATGTGTCAAAATGAATTTGCCATTTGGGTGATGAAACACTGTCATGTAGCACATCAGTACCTCCAGTATCACCATTCAGACAGGAAAACAACTCACTATGGTCTAATGCTGTAAAGCCATCACCATTTAAGTTATTTACCATCAAGAAGTTTTCACCAATATCATCTGACATTTAACTTCAATTTAGATGGGAATGAAAATAATGTTAACAGTAGATAACCTTGCTGTAATTACATCTAAATATTTTTTTTTTAAACATCTGCTGGAAAGCTATGAGAGTATTAATACTTATTTGTTAGTATATCTGAGTCATGCATCACAGAAAGTCTTTCAAAGGTAAAACCTATTTATAAACTGTTTCTTACGAATGAGGTTCTCAACTGAAGTTCCAGCCTGTAACATTTCTCTTTATATTCATCTAGTTCAGCCTTCAACTGGTGGTTTGCCTTGAAGAGATCAGACGTCTTTGTAATTTCTTCCCTATATTTCTTGTGTTCCTCACTACGTGAAGACTCAAGCTAAATAATAAAAAAATTTATGTTATAATAATAATAATAATAATAATAATAATAATAAGAAGAAGAAGAAGAAGAAGAAGAATGGGTGTGGGTGAATGGACATGAAAAGGCAGAGCTTCCAGAGTCTGTATTGGATCTGCATACAAATTTTAACTCGTGTCCTTCAAAGCTGTATATGGTTATAGAATTGGGATCTTGAATGTTTCCAAGTTATGACCCAAGGGCATCATTCTCACTCACCAAGGGCAACAAGAGGCACAAGTGGCCCTTATACGACTCACCTGGCTTACATTAGTCTAAAAGGCAAATGTAGTTAATTGGATAGAAAACTTGGGTTGAGAGACATACAAAGTCAGAATAACTTCCAGCAATCTGGTCAAAACTGATGGTATGTGACATGTTATTTAACTGTATTTCTACTCTGAGTAACTTTATTTCAATTAAATATTATATTGTCATCTTTCATGTGAATGTGAAAGATGTTCATGACTAGGCTCTAGCTGTCAAATTTGATCTGATACGGTTTGGCAGTTTTTGTAAGTCACTCTATGAAGGTATTTTCATATCTTAGCAATAATAGCATACCTGATGCAAGATGAGAATCATTTGCAGGTTCTTCTATGAAAGGCCACATCACTGCTTGGGGAGCCATTCCAAACACAACTCTGGGAACATTTTTACTATGCTCAATGCTAAAGAAGAATCCAAAACAGCTTTTCCACCCGGTTGCTATAGAAGCCACAACATTGCTGATGGGTTCCAACCCAGACAAATTCTGGTTTAATATGACCTAAGAATCATTCCTATCATGTTTGAGGAAAACTGGTTTACCTGTTCAAGAGAAGAAATCAAGAACCATTTCTTCACCTAGTTGCTATTCAAGTCATACCTTTACATGAGGAAACACCCACCACCAGAAACAATTCTGCCAGAGTATGTTCCAACTTAAAGAAACATTCCTACCAAGTTTGATAAAAACCATCTTCGCTAGCCAAGGTTCCGATAACGCTGTCTACACCTTGGCGTATCGAACAGACATTTCTGTGCTTCGGGTCTGTGATTTTCACTGGATGTGGCAGCAAGCCACCACATCCAATCAAAATTAAGTTGTTCAAATTTGAACACTGTTCCTACGTGATCGAGTCAAGGGGAGCACATAACTTGAATGGACTGATAAATAAACAATTTTCCACTGCCAGTCCGTGTTTACACAAATACTTTTCACTCAAATAGACCTGTAATGGCTTCCCTCTGGTACATAGCCATACTTTCGATGTTAAACTTACAAAGTATCCATTTTAGGTCAATTGCCCCCACCGTTTTTGACCGATGTACAGTGCACAAAGCTATTGGTTAGTTGGCTTGACATATTAAGGGAGGCAACACATGAAATCCAATAGATGTCACTAGGACAAAGCACCAATATAGCTGTTCTATCTGCGAAGGTGTAGACAGAGTTATCAGAACCTTGGCTAGTGAAGATGGAAAAAAACTGGCCGCGTCATTTTAAAGAAGCTGAAAATAGGTTTCCCATTAAGGCTGATATGGAAGTAACACTGTTGCATGGGGAACCACTCCATAAATAATCCTAACAGGACATATCATGAAGAACATCCCATTCACACTTGATCCAAACTGAAGCTGAAAACAGCAGTACTGAAAGATGATGAACAAAGGACAATTGACAACATGCCAAATTCTGTTAAGAGCATAAAATTACATAAGACCTATAAATTGATGCTTAGATGTGTGTTGACAATTACGAATAATAATCTTAATAATAAGACTTAATGGCACCTTTGGATTAATTTGAATTGGCTAATATTAGTGGTTTGGACTATTCTAGAATAATTTGGTAACTTCCCACTAGTTGGGCTAGGTCACATGAATAGGCAATTTTGAGGCAAAATGAGTAGAAGGATCTGTCATGTGGGGTATAATGTGAAAACGAGTAATCATGTAATAAATAACATCTGGTCATAATTAACATTAAAATGTCACTATATTTGACATTTCTATACATCTGACCCCACAGTAGTGAGCCAAATATTGCACACATGGTTAATAATCAACTATGATGAATTTCAACAAAGGTTTTTGGTAGGCAATTGAGCTACTGTTATGTATATTTAATTTACATTGTTTGCTGGGGGGTTTTATTCCTTATATATATGCTATGGGTTATGTAGAATTGCATTCTGTAGCTGACCTTGTCCAAAATCAAGTTCATTGTCTTCTTGACCAGAACCACTGATTTTTTTTTTTAAAATTCTGTAAACAACTAATACACACCTAATATTTTCTCTATGAGTGTGGGTTTAATATTAGTGATCATTATCAATAAAAGTACACATATTTAACTTGGTTTGAGTCCAGGACATTGTGTTTACCATATTCATTATCATCATTTTAGTAATAGAATCTACTAGAATGGAAATTTCCATTAAGTAAGTTTTTTTTTATAGAAAATGCTAACTGTGACCAATTTCAATTAAAGGGCTTTATAATCTTATTTACTGGGAAAATTATTTATTCTTGAGATATCATCTGAGCAGAATCAGCTGTATTATTGTTTTTTTGGTTTGATTTGGAATTTGGGGTGTTCTAGTGTTTAGAGCGTCTGCCTCAGGTGCGGGAGGTTGTGGGTTCGATCCCAGGCCAAGTCATATCAAAGACTTATAAAATGGTACTAACAGCTGCCTCGCTTGGCGCTCAGCATTAAGAGGTTAGTATTAGGACTAGTCGGCCTGGTGTCAGGATAATGCGACTGGGTGGGACATCATGCTACATGTCTGTGGCATGATGCCCCAGTGCTAGATATCACTATAAACTGCCACACTGCAGACATCGTAGCGATATGACTGAAAAATTGTTAAAGCTATGTTAAAAATCCAAATACCACACTCACATAATTCAAAGTATTCTTCTCTGGAAGACAAAGTGCTCAATAATATTCTTGGAAGGAGAGAATTAACTGGAAATTTTAGTGAATTCAAACAAGGAAACCTTGGATTATATTACTGGGATTCAACAAAAGACTGTTGGTACATCAATACAGTTCAGGCCATTGGTACATTAGTATGTTACAGACTACAGGAAATTGGTACATTAGTACATTAGAGACTACTGGCCACTACAACATCTTCAGCGTTGGAAATTATTTGGAATACCATTTAAGATTATTCAGAATTTTATTAACCAGGACTTGTGTTAGTAATTCTAGGATTATTTAGGATTTAATTCACAACACAAGTTCTTTTTTAAATATACACTTGGTATTGTTTTTGTTGAATTTTACAACACTTGTTGTTTCTCACTCTTTTCTATTACTTACTTTAAGAACATAGTCATAATAGCTAGACACAGGCAGATGTAAGGACACTGATGGGCTGTATCTGTAATACAACAGAATCAAGACAGTCACAAAGGTACAGTCTGGACACAAAATCACCCCTCCCTTTGTAATAACCTGCATCTTCGAACTTGAGGCGTGACCATGGTATGCAACATGTACAAAATTTATAGCCAGTATTTCACCAATGTGTTTTCATGATGTATATATGGATGATGTTTGATCATAATATCTCTGCCATGTCCAAAGTTCTAGCTGGATGATGGACAGGTTCATTCCTGCAGACTTGGAAAACTGTTCATGATAATCTAGACAGCAATGTCACTTTAAACCAATAAAAAATATTAACTCGAGAAACATCACCTATTTTTTGGACTTAATACATTAAGACATTAAGATATCCAAGCTTGTAGCAACACGCATGCTAATATTATTTTCTCCCACCCCCACATACAAAAGCCGAGATGTAAACAAAAATATGCTTTCAATAAAGAACAAACCTTGATCTTTTCTTCCTCCAGTGTGAGGATATTCTGGTAGTATCTCTCTCTCTGCACTTTTGCATCATCTAGGCTGTTCTGTAGATTCTGAAATTGTTGGTCATGACGAGCTATAGTTTTGTTTGCCTGTAGGGAAGATAAAAACATAAATCATCAGTGTAGAAAACATTCCAGAGACTGACCTAACAGTTCAATCTCATCAAAAAACAAAAAAATGTTACAAATAATTTGAATGTGAGGTCCCAGATGCAAAATTATTTGAATAAATTACTTGATCTTTAAAAGTGAAAATGTGTCCTTCTATGGAACAGAAATTGTGCGGCAAGAAAGTACCATATATACTCACTTATAAGAGGAGCCCAACTACAAACTGCACAGATCCAGATCTGCCATCACATAATGCACCGGCAGATCTGGGTCTGTGTAGTTTGTTAAGAGTAATCAGTAGAACAAACGACATAGACCCTGATCTGCAGGAGCATTATGCTATGGCAGATCAGGATCTTTCTTGTTTGTAGTCTGACTCGACCTATAAGTAAGTATATATAGTAGGCACAATACAATGCTCTCTCTTTATAATGATGTCCATGAAACTTGACACATTACAAGTGAGGGAGTCTTATAATGAGGTATATTCCAACAAGTCTGTGCCTGATAATGCAATAAAATACAAAAATGACAGGGGGTAACTAATTTTAATTACATAATATTTTACCTGTTACTATTGCATTGCTTGCCTTCTCCAGGATGTCAAGTCCTTAGTCCAAGCGAATATTCCCTCCTCCAATTACTAATTGGAGGCCCAGAATTTAAAAGAACATTGTCCCAGTCTGATTCCTTAGTAGCCAACATAAAGAATATCCACCTCTTCTGATTACCCAGATACCCAGGTTATTAAAGAATTGAGTCACAGTTGCAAGTTCAAAATGTCTTCAAGCAACACTGAGTGAGAAACTAAACCAAGTATTCTTGAGGGCTTCAAGCCTTTTTTTTTTCCTTCAGAATTACAAAGATTTCATAGGACATTTGTTCTAATAAAAAAGGCTCTGTGGAAGAATATGAATTTTTTAAAGAAATCTTGAAAAATTATGGGAAATATGATATACAAATATTACAATTTAACACCACATTTTTAAGTCTATGAACACACTACAATGAAATGGGAACAGACAGACAGATGTACATATGCTTGAATGGGTGGACAACATCATAACATAACAGAAGGATGTGTTTGTACAATCTGCTTCAATTCTGTTCTGTAGTTTGTTGTTTTGTTTTGTTTAAACTTTTTATACCACATAATGCAACTTGAAATGAGTTACAGTCAAGCACAAAAATGGGCTTCATTGTGCAAGTACCCAAGAACTGTGAACATAACAGAAGTCTACCTAATAAACATCCATTCCACGTGTAAAACTCCAATCGATAGCACCTACTCTACATACATGCTTTTGAGTCAGATCCAACTGCGAACAGTATAGACCCAAATATGCCACTGCATAATGTGCTGGCATATCTAGGTCTATGCAGTTTGTAATCACATAATGGCATATCAGGGTCCATGCTGCTTACTGCTGAAATTAACTTATAAGCGAGTACATATTGTAACTGAAAAACTGTGAAAGGACGCTACCCAATAATGGCTACTTACTGCCACCCCCACCCCCAATTGTCTTGACAAGTGTATTACATGTATATGGTGGTGGTATTGAATTTCTGTACTGACATACTGGTTGCCAAGGTAACAGCATGTTGATCAAAGATTAAAATAACATTAAAAATTTACAGATTTTCCATGTATTTCTTTTCGCACGAATAATCCGTAAATTTTGTCAGCAAATTAAAAATGTCTGTATCAATATATTTATCATTTTTATGCCATCAAGTTGTATATTAAGATACAAATTTAAAAAAAGGAAAAAAAAACAGGCTACTAGGAGTCAACAAAAAATGTCCCAAACTTGTAAGTGAACTTGAAAATGTCAAAAAAAATTAAAGCTGAAATTAAGTTTGCATTAAAAGTAAACAAATATAAAAATGTAAATTTAAAAATAAATAAGATGGCACCTCATGTGGCAATCAAACTGCTTTCTCCAACAAGCACCATACCAAATGAGCTAGAATCATGTCAGACCCTTATAATTCACTGAAAGCTACATACAAGGGGTATTTTTTAAGTTCTGAATATTTTCTGACAACTTTTTTTTTCTAAGAACTTGTCAGCAAATTTAATACCAATTGACAGACATAATAACATTCTGTAAAATATGCAGCACTCTGAACAACTGCAGACATATGCATTTGACATAGCATAGGTAAATGACGGTGATGAAAAAGTATCAGAAAAGGAGAAAAATTCCGCTACTGAGCAAAGAGTGTACTGTAAAATCCAGGCACTCGTAGGGTACTCTCCATCTTAAATCAAGGCCAACTTGGATGAAGTTTATGGATGTAAATCTTTGTCCTAAATTACAATTTTGAGGTGGTTCCATCATGAAAGATGACCTACATCCAAGAAGACCATTTTCTGTGATTGGTGAGTTGGAAGTGACTGCTGTGAAGGGGGCAGTAGATGAAGATTCTTAATACAGTCGACAAAATTTATATTATCACATGCATTAATTCATCACCTGTTTTTAATACACAGAAGAATCATTTGAAGCTCAGAAAGGTTTGTGCAAGATGGGTCCCAGATTTGTTGATGGCTTATCAAATTCTGGGTTGCAATAGCCAACAGCTACTCACCAAATATGATAAAAATGAAAAGAAATATTTGAATGTGATTGTCACATGTAATGAAACAGGGGTTTATATTTCTGAACCTGACTCACTTGAAAATAAAGTTTGGATTGGGGCAAATGTGTAGAGACCATAAATTGTTTAAAATTGTCAGACTGTCAAGAGAGTTTTCTGCGCATTATTTTATGAAGCAAAAGGCCTGGTCATCCAGGTACCTGTGCCTGGCTCTACTTGTGTTACTAGGCATTTTCATGCTTCCAAAGTGTTACCAAAAGTTGCAGAAAAACCCACTGAACCACCTGTCTACATACTGGTACCTGAGATATCCATCTGTTCCATGACAATGTTGCCACACTGAAGTCCATCGTCATCACAAATTTTCCAAAGGACCACAGCATCCACAGAACTCTGATTTGGCTCCAAGTGATTGTTTTTACTGAATTCTATTATAGTAAAACCTGTTATGAGAGACCGCCCCTGCTGCCAACAAAAAGCAGTCTCTCAAGACAGGTGATCTCTCATAGCAAGTTTTACAAAAAGACCAGTTTCCAAGGTCCAGTTTCAGAACAATTTCAAGAAAAATAACCACAATCACTGTACATATATTCTATTCTTTATTAACAGTTCTTGCTAAAATATTGTATGCATTCATCTAAAAACAAAATTATAGAGCAATAATGATATAGTTCTATCATTAAACATGAAATCACATTTACATTTTAAGATCACATATTTTAACATATGAAATCATTTCTGAATTACTCCTTTTCCTTTATAACAACCTAAATTTGTTTTACCGATGTTCAAACCGCTTTTTTGTGAGTGGTCTGCTCTTTTTCATATCTTTCAGTTACAATAATTATTTTTCTCCTGCCTTAAAATTTGTCTCTTTTTAGTTGGTGCTTCATCCATTGTTATTAAGGTTCTAGGTGTTAAAATTATTAGTGCTCAGTTGTAATATCAAACGTAAAGACGGTTTTGACTGAGCTGTGGGAAAATATGAAAAATCTATACATGTGCATTGCATATCTAACAATTAATGAAATAAAAAGAAACAATTATCTCATCCAGAAACAGAACCATTTACTCAGAGACAAAAGTCAACGGCTTCATTCAAAGATGACATATAGGGATTAACTCTATAAGCAAAGTGTAACCCGGTTGCACCAACTCGAATAGACGACAGCTTTGTGATTGGGATGTAATCACTTAACATCGGGGGGAAACACAACAAACATCACAAGGCTTGAACACTATCAATCGAATGCCACAAATGATTCTCTCTTGCTGGTTTAATAGACAATGACCTTATTCACCTCCAACAATATGAATTAACTCAAAAGACAAACAATATACGCGACCACTACGTCAACTTTAGCACTACAACGGCAATTCGTGACATGTACATTAGCCTGGTTTACAGACTGTAGCATCTGTCACCAGTAGCAACAATCCTTTTTTTTAAATATTCTTTTTATGTTTGTTTTTGATCAGAACAATCATTACTAATCAAGCAGTCGTTGAAACAATTGATTACATATAGGTCAGTGGTGTCTGTTCTCGCAATATGGTTGTTCATATGGATGCTGGGTCCTAGGATAAGGCCGAGAAGCTGGCTAAGTGTGGGAATAATTAGTCTGGTTCCCTGCTTTGTATGCTCCCTGTGTTGCTCACCCTTATATGAATAGCGGAGAACAACGCAGGGAGCAGGAACCAGACTAGGAAATAATCTACATATACTTTAGTCTGGTTTACGACAGAAACTATAAACTCTATAAACATAGCTAAAATATTCAGATATCAGAAGCCAGCCTATTTTTTATTAAATTTTTTTAATATTTAGGATGGTATGAGTGGTCGTTCTTACAGGGATTAAATAAAGGTCGGTGGAGTTTATCCTCATTTTTAGGATGTGGTCGTTCATAGCAGTGACGAAATGAATATTTTGCCAAGATATCGCAGTCGTGTTCAGCAGGTGGTCGCTCTTAACAGAGCATTTATATAATAAAATCGATCCATGCATTATGACTGTGGTCGGAAATGACAGGTGGTTGCTCATAGCAGAGGTCGCTCATAGCAGTTTTTACTGTATCAACGATTCACTGAGTGGCAGATGATGTGAAAGCCACCATACTGTTGTGCAGCTTTACAGTGCATGAAAAACATACCAAAAGTGAATAAAAAACAGCATTTTAATAACTGGATAATCAGACTGAGAAAGTGCAAAGAGGTGCATGGGGAGTACCTTTATGGGATGCACTGACACACTGTTCACTAATTAAGAACTTGTTGTACAGCACACCAACATTCAAAACTAATTAAATACCCCTCATATAATATTTACAATGTAACCTGAAGTTGAAGATTCTGCTCTGTATCTTATATTTATTTCAAATATACTCTGACGATATGAGAAGAATCAAAATTTATTAATAAATCTCTAGTGAATCCTTACTCTTATGCCCTTTTGTAGTTTAATTTCCTGAATTTGCATGATACTGATAAAAGAGATTCAAGAGATTTGATCATAAAATGTTTAAATCTTTTATTATATTTCTTAAGTACGATCTATACTCACATACAAGTTGGAACTAACTATATACTGCACAGACCCAGATCAGTCATTGCGTAATGTTTCAGCAGGTCTGAGTCCATGCAGCTTTTAAGAGTAATCAGCAGAACAAAGTACATCCTGACCTACTGGCACATTATGCAACGGCAGATCAGGGTCTATGTTGTTTGCAGTTGAAATTAAATTAATAGGAAGTATATATGGTAAACAAATTAGTCTACTCACTCATCTTTCTTTTACTCATGGCTTAATCGAAGCAGTGTCAGACGGCAACATTCAGGTTAATGAATAACAAAATACGACTTTAATGACAGCTTCTCAGTCCCTAGAAATCCACACTAGTATCAATCTAAAATTGTCAGCCTGTGTGCAAGGTAAAAAAAAAAGTGAAAGAAGAAAAGAAAGGTGAAAAGACTGTATAAAGCAATCTTAATTTACAAGTACTTGTTTCTCTGTATGTTTTTTAGTGGAATACTGCTAGGAATACAAATAAAGATGTGGAGTACAACTGCAGTTCAATTTCTTTACACTCCGACTCAAAGGTGGATAAGATGCAAAAGCTATGTAGTAAACTGTACAAAATATTTATGTATTTTGACACCAGTACCACTTTCCTCCATGATATTTTGACACCAGTACAACATAGCTCATGATAGTTTGACACCAGTACCACTTTCCTCAATGACATTTTGACACCAGTACAACCTTGCTCCATGTTTTGACACCAGTACAACCTTGCTCCATTATAATTTTGACACCATTACAACCTTGCTCGATATTTTGACACCATCACAACCTTGCTCCATATTTTGACACCAGTACAACCTTGCTCATATTTTGACACCAGTACAACACTGCTCATGATCTTCTGACACCAGTACAACCTTGTTCATATTTTGACACCAGTACAACCTTGCTCATGACATTTTGACACCAGTACAATATTGCTCATGATAGTTTGACACCAGTACAACCCTGCTCATGATATTTTGACACCAGTACAACTTTGCTCCATGATAATATTTTGATCATAATAGAAACACAATATATACAGATTTCTTTGTGAATCTGCTCTCATATCTAAACTGGAGTTTTAAGTTACTAAATGAGCCTATATTATTCAATATTTTATATATTGGATCTATGTCTGACTGCTGCTTTCAATATGCAATAGAAATCTATAAATAAAATATAAAATATTATTGGTTTGTATACTAAATGTCATTTGAACAGTCTTGATATTTAACAAAAGTTTATTTTTTCATAACAATGCATAACAGAAAATTTAATACAGACTCATATTTGCAAACTGTACAAGTTCCTTTTGGAATTTTTGGCATGAAAACATAAAAAGTTGACTTATTATAGCATTGTGTAATGCAGCATTCACTTGAAAAATATACAGATAATGTGTTCCAGCCAATAAAAAAACATTTTTCAAACATATTCACCACGACAACAGTGCCACTTTCAAATTCTCATTATGCTGTGTAAATTGTGCTAGAATCACAACAGGACACCAAAAAATGGCAGTTCTATGTGCCCCGTCTCCTTTATATAGGCATTAAAAAATGGCAGCTCTATGTGCCCCGTCTCCTTTATATAGGCATTAAAAAATGGCAGCTCTATGTGCCCCGTCTCCTTTATATAGGCATTAAAAAATGGCAGCTCTATGTGCCCCTTCTCCTTTATATAGGCATTAAAAAATGGCAGTTCTATGTGCCCCGTCTCCTTTATACAGGCATTAAAAAATGGTAGGCATTAAAAAATGGCAGTTCTATGTGCCCCGTCTCCTTTATACAGGCATTAAAAAATGGCAGTTCTATGTGCCCCGTCTCCGTTATACAGGCAGTAAAAAATGGCAGTTCTATGTGCTTTATACCCGTCTCCTTTATACAGGCATTAAAAAATGGCAGCTTTATGTGCCCCGTCTCCTTTATACAGGCATTAAAAAATGGCAGCTCTATGTGCCCCGTCTCCTTTATACAGGCATTAAAAAATGGCAGCTCTATGTGCCCCGTCTCCTTTATACAGGCATTAAAAAATGGCAGCTCTATGTGCCCCGTCTCCTTTATATAGGCATTAAAAAATGGCAGCTCTATGTGCCCCGTCTCCTTTATATAGGCATTAAAAAATGGCAGCTCTATGTGCCCCGTCTCCTTTATATAGGCATTAAAAAATGGCAGCTCTATGTTCCCCGTCTCCTTTATACAGGCATTAAAAAATGGCAGCTCTATGTGCCCCTTCTCCTTTATACAGGCATTAAAAAATGGCAGCTCTATGTGCCCCGTCTCCTTTATATAGGCATTAAAAAATGGCAGCTCTATGTGCCCCGTCTCCTTTATACAGGCATTAAAAAATGGCAGTTCTATGTGCCCCGTCTCCTTTATACAGGCATTAAAAATGGCAGTTCTATGTGCCCTGTCTCCTTTATACAGGCATTAAAAAATGGCAGTTCTATGTGCCCCGTCTCCTTTATATAGGCATTAAAAAATGGCAGCTCTATGTGCCCCGTCTCCTTTATATAAAAAAGAACTGCCTGCCTTCAGGATTTGTACCTACATCTGCAAACTATGCCTACTTTGCCCTAGTGCTTACTGTGTCTACAACAGGTCAATTAAACACTTTAAACTTCTGGACAATATTTTATCTCTTTGACATTGATTGAATGAAAATAATTAAACAATGGCAAACACACTGATATACTGGAATATGTATCATATTAGTCATTCTGTCATAACTATTTAAAAACAAATCTTAATTAGGATTAATGTACTTTTTGTATCATTTTGGACATTCAATAATACATTTTAAGTTCAATATTTTAGAATGTGAAATGTCATTCCCTACAATGAATAGAATCAAAAGTATATTAAGAAACAGGATGATGTATAGTGTGCTGAATTACCTTAGGACAATTAGTACAGAAGGACTTTCAATGTGGCAATCAAAATATATGGCGAAGAGAAGAAACGAAGGATATCATTTATTTAAATTCAAAGACAAATGAGTTGGACATTAAACCAAGTTATAAATTAGGGAAATAAGGAATACTATATAATGTATTCTTTCATATTTTATTGACATTATTTTTTTCACTTGTCTGATGATAACAGGAATTATTAAAAGTATTTTACGATGCCAACACATGCTGACCCATGATGCTTACCCTGACCACTGCACAATATCAAACATACAGGCAATCAATAGTTTTTGTTGTTGTTGTTGTTGTTGTTGTTGTTGTGGGGCTTAACGCCATTTTTCAGCACCCGATAGGCTATACATGGCGGCCCACGCCAGTATTAATGGTGGAGGAAGAAACGAAATCAGCGGAAAGAACCACCGACCCACACGAGAAGCTACTGGCAAGCTTTCTCACATAACCACATTCGCCGAATCTTAGACTCGAACCAACGCAGACAGAGGTGAGATGGCAGTGATCCGTAACGGACAGCGCTTTAGACCACTCGGCCACTCGGGGCCCCCCCAATAGTTTTTAAAGAGTACTTTTATTCTGATTTAACAAAATAGATTGAGCATTAACAATGCAGTTTAAATGGCATTGGCCATCATAAACTGTTGTGATAGAGCTTATAATTCAGTGTTATGATGTATTAATTGGTGCTAACTTGCAAATAAGAGAAATGCACAATACAAAATGTAAGAGACAGTAATTTGCTGACACTTTGCCCCAAGATATACATGTAAAGCTTTGGATGATGATATTCAAAGGCACCTGATGCAGTTCTTGTGTTCATTTTGTAAATTACAACATTAAATTCTTAAGGAAAGCTTGTGAAAGCAGAATAAAAAAAGTCCATTTTTTTTCCAGAATTTTAAGGTTTTAGTCTAAATTTATGTCTGTAAAACATGTATGATGCCACCGCAGACAAATGTTCAAGTCCAAAAAGTTCAAACACCTAGATAAATTTGCAAAATGTCAATAATGGCATCAAACTCTAACCATGCCATATTATGTCTGCATATAAAATTAGATGCCAAATTTAATTTGTATACTGTGTATACACCCTTCCAAGTCAAGTCCAAGTGCAAATAACATAGACTCTGATCTGTCATCTAATAATGGGCCAGCAGATCTGGGTCTATGCAGTTTGCACCTGAATCTGACTTTTAGAGATAACAGTTCTCATCAAACAATACCTTGGGTAGTTCTGCTTAATGCATCAAGCTGCACGTCCCAAAAAGTTTTAATCTTAAGGGCATGAAAATCTACTCAGGTCATTGCTGGTAATAAATTCATACCAATTTTGCTAACACAGTGCTAAATTTTGTTTGTTTACATTGAGTGGTTTACATGACAGGATGTACTGGTTGACAAACAGGAAAAGTTACGATGCTCAGTTGCAAGATGTGTGTTGGAGGGGGGAAGGGGGAGATAAAAATAAAATAAAGTTATGGTTTAACATCAACTATATGACCATGTTATCTTTCTGTTCTTCATGCAAACAGTAATGATTTTATTTCACATGGTTGAAAACTAGGATAAATAATAAACTATCGACCACAACTGTCCAAAAACTGAAGAGACATTACAAATTTATAAGAAAAAATGTAGTGTCTTAAAACTGAGGGAAAAGACAGTACAGGTATATTACATTTATTAGCCAATGTTTCCAAAATATAACAATTTTGGCCACATATATTTCAGCACATGACAGTGTCTCATGCAATTTATTTTTCCAATCTCATGCTGAGATCACTAAATTCCTAAATGTTGTCCACTGCTTAAAAAAAAGGACACCATAAAAATCCAGAATGGTTATATGATCTTTCCAACAGAAAGTACATGTCTGATGAACATGGTTAAATTTTAATTTTTTTAACTGCACATTTACAAAAATTATGTGCACCAAAAACAAAAGGAATTTTGTTGCAAATGTCAGTTTTTATTGCCTACCTTTCTAAGCTCCCTTTCTTTTTCATCCAACTCACTCCTGAGTTGTTCATATTGCTCCATCAGTTCCTCATTCTTCTGCTTTTCCTCTTGTAAGTCATGTTCCAGAATGCAGAGTTTTGCTTGGAAGTTTGTTTCACTCCGATTAGGTGGATTCGGATTCTTTTCAGGCTTCACTTCCTTCAAGAATTTCGCCTTTAACATGTCAATTAGAATGAAAACATTTGTTCTGTTATATGGCACTTATGAATGAGTTGGCTATATTTACTAAAACTAGAAACTATGCAAAAATTAAGCTACACTAATACTAACATAAAAAACATTTTAGATGATGAGGTAGGACAAAAAATAATCTCTGACAACATATCTCTTTGAAAAGACGCACCATGAAAGTTGGAAATAAAGAGAGAAGTGTTGTACTGAATTTCAAATCAGTATTACTTAACAAAGACAATACTTAAAAACAAAAATATGCTCATTTATTTCGTAACTCATGCATGTCCATATTGCACTGAAAACATGGAACAAATAAAGTCAATAAAATAAAATTGTGCAAAATTAATTTTAATGGTAGTAGAATCTTGAGCATACAAACAAGTCTACTAAATTTTATTTATATTATTCAAGTGATTGCTGAGTAACTGTGCTGAAAAGGTTTTCAGCCAAAGAATTAAAGTTACAAAAAGTACAAAATACAGATTACTCATGAAACAAGAGACTCAAAATGGTCTGAGATTGTTGGCTGGCTGAAACTGTCAGATACACTAATGAAAAGCCAGTTGGTTAAGTAATCTGGATCAGTGAGATGTTTCTATTGAAATCTGTTCCTATTCTGTAGATTGAATGTACTGCAAAATTGCTTCAAACTTTTCAAGTTCTTGTATTTTGATCCATGTTTGATGGTATATAAGCACCATTTGATATTGGAAGGCCTCAGTACCAGACTGATGGTGGACCAGCATCTTTTCTTAAACTTTGAAGCCCTTCATGATAGAATGCTTTTTGACAAATTAAGTCAAATTCTAAAAAATTATTTTTTGGAAGTTATTATAAGGATTTTCTATTTACAGCCATGGAAATACTTGATAACAGATCAGTGTCATAAAATTGAAATTAGCGTCATGAAATCAGTGTCATATGTGAAACTGAAAGCCTTTTATACCTGGATGCTCTCTTGTCAAATTCTGTAAAATTCAGTAACATGCATTTCAAAAAGAAACCATTTAAAGATATTTCTTGTTTTTAGTTATGATGGCCATGTTTGATGGCAGATCACCATCACTTGTACAAAGCTGAATGATCTTGCGAGTGAATGCTCCCTACCAAATTCAGCTGAATTTGTACTGTAGTTTTTTAAAAGAAGTTTAAAATAGCACTGTTGGCAAATGTTGCATGACAGTCACCATGTCATAACAGATGGTCACATGGCCTCACAGCAGGTGAGCTAAAGTAGCTCATGTAGCCTCAAAATCTTATCTATATAGGCATGCATATATAGGGTCCACTTAATTCGATTTTCCTAGGTCAAGCAGTGCTAACAATGAAGTATAGCTCACTGTGAACTATTTTCCCCTGGGCATGCTCCCACTTATGCAAAATCTAACCAATATACAAGAAGACAAGATTCCTTGAAATGAAATTAACCCTGGTAGTGCAGAAGCCATATATTTATGGATGACGTCACCTGGCTGTGTATGCGGGAACCATATATTTATGGTCAAACGTCACCTAGCTCTGTGTGAGGATACCATATTTTTATGGCACAGGACAGTGACATCTACGGATGTCCAATCTAGGCCAATCATTAATCATGTGCTAATAATAGCTGTGAGATAGCACATGTAATAGTCCAGTAGATCACGGCTCTGCATCACTGTAACAGAACATCAGTGAAACCAATATTACAATAGACTTATTTTCCCAGTAAGGCCTGTTGTCAACAGTGGACATTGATGTAAACAATATGGTGGCTGTTAAGTAGTTGCAGTCTCATAGCTGTCTCATGGCCAGTTGCCGCTGATTACTGTATATATGTATGGGATAGTCCAAAATAGAATAAAGTTCATTAGGGCTTTGTGTGAAAGTGTAGAGGTATAAATAGCAAAACTCAGTTTTCCAAGTTTGAGAATTAATTTTCTGCATGAATATACCACGTGTTGAGATTAAAGTGCTTTGACACTATCATGTGTTGATATATAAGTGCTATGATATGGCCATCCCATTCAGTAACAACTTCAAATTCCATTAAATCGAGCTTAAGCTAGTAGCCAAGTTTATCAACGAGTCTGTCATGTACAGAGCCCTTTCTTATATTGGGGGATAAATTGTATCATCAAGAGTGAGAGCTGCACAAGCTGGAAAGGGACAAACCATCATTTATCGGGGGTGTCAGGTTTTGACACCTAGTATTCCTTTCATTGCCAATATGAATGTTTAAATTATTTTAAAAAAGAAAAAGCAAAGCACAATCCTCTTCTTGCATTATAAAGTTCATTTTGCTCTCTCTCTCTCTCTCTCTCCAATCAAGTTGAAAAGGAAAATGGATGAGAGAGAGAGAAATCCACTTCTTAATTAACCAACTCTTATGACAGCAGTGTGAAATGTATGTGAC
The DNA here is from genome assembly GCA_016617855.1 of Megalonaias nervosa. Lineage (NCBI taxonomy): Eukaryota > Metazoa > Mollusca > Bivalvia > Unionida > Unionidae > Megalonaias > Megalonaias nervosa. Next base: position 62,866 of record JAECUM010000344.1, on the reverse strand, counting down.
TTGGGAATCTAGTAATCAAGACCTTCATTCAAGAGCTGAACTTTTGACCTGGTAGAAACCTTTTTTTATTTTTATTTTTTCTTTTCTTTCTCTCTCGTCAGTTTCGTTCTGTTTCCTTTTTACAGAGCTAGTTTCAGAGGTAGGAAAATGAACATATAAAGTTTGTTCTTTTTCAATTTTCTCAAACGTTTGACAAGGCAGAAGTTATAATATGTTAAGATTGTTGCTGAGAAATCTATTTTATCTGAAATATTTCTGGCAGGTTGCAGAAGTTATAATATGTTAAGATTGTTGCTGAGAAATCTATTTTATCTGAAATATTTCTGGCAGGTTGCAGTTATTAATCATTGAAAACCTAACAATTCTTGCTGTATAATGTATAATCCACTCAAAAGAATACATGACAACCAATGTCACTATCATACATATGTACGGGACACGAGAGCTAAAAAATAGCGTTGCAACTCCTGCTCAGTGTTCATACTGTTATTTCTGCCTCATTTGGTGGTAAAGATCAAACAGCTCACTTGGCTTGGTAACACATTGGCAGCTGATTCTCAGCTGGTGTTTTGTTACCATATATAACCGAAAAATAGTACATTATTTGTGTTTTGAGAAAATCAAAACTAATGGCTGTGATAATATTTCTCTACGTGATGATATTACATCCATTTGGTAGGTCACTGACAGTTGTACTCAAACTATTTGAACATCACAAGATGTATTAAAAACGAGTTTTTAAAACAACTTGAATTGCAAAGAAAGATATTCTAAAATTAAAAATGATGTCATATTTTAAAGAAGGCATTGATTATACAAGCTATTAAATAAATCAAAGACATAATGTATCTATCCCATACTACTGATATGCATTCAGTTTGCATCTTAATAGATAGTAAGGGAAAGTTAAGACATAACATAAGATTTAGTAATGAAGCTGGCAAAAATAAAATTTTATGTAGTACAAGTCTAGAAATAACTCTAAAAGTCATTAAATCCATGAGTCTAGAAATAACTCTAAAAGTCATTAAATCCATGAGTCTAGAAATAACTCTAAAAGTCATTAAATCCATGAGTCTAGAAATAACTCTAAAAGTCATTAAATCCATGAATGAAATCCTAACGTTTTCAACAGTATTTTTTTATTTTGAAAGAATTTTTTTTGTTTATTTAATTTTACATGATGTGATGAAAAAATAGACCCCACTGCAGTCGATGACAAACCTGCAGATGGATTTTGTGTCAGTTATTACATTTTTCACATGTATCTACTGTCATTTGTCAAATTTATTCTTGCTAGCAACAGTAATTGCTTACAGATGTGTTGATGTAAAAATCTGTAAGACATCTGCCTTTCAACAATTTTCAAATGAGAAAACTAATTTTCCGTTAGTTTGATTTCATTGCATAAACAGTATTCTCTTCACACTTAAACATGAGCAATATAATTGTTCTACATTATGATAATTATTATTTTACCTTCATAATTAAAGCTTGATAAAATTTATTTCTTTGAAAAATGAATGCTGTATTTAGTTGGATAAAAGATTCTGCCAACAATATTATTCTAAAAAATATGTTAAATCTTTCAAACACTAACATTATTTTTTTTGGTTGCTATGGCAACCAAAGTAAATCTATAATTATGTATCATTTCAGTATGATTAGTATTGGTTCCTTATCAATGAACTAGAAGTGAATAAAATTATATTTTATATGGAGAAAATTTGTGAATAATAACTACATAAGTATTGCATCATCTAATATTTTAACATACTAAAATCTAGAGACATGTTTGAAAGTAAACTTTTATTTATCTAGCATAGTCCTAAAGGTAATGAACTGAGGATATGTGATATATAGAAAGAAAAAAAAACCTGTCCATGTACACATTCAGAATAACAACATATGATGGAAAAGTTTACACTATATTTGAATGTTCGTAAAAAGACAAAAATGCATTTCCACCCATTTTCTCTATTTGGTTGTTATGGTAACCATAAATACACATCATTTTCACTGATATTTTTAGTGTTTGCAATCTGCATGTATATATACATCACTTTATACAATTTCTCAGCAATCTGATTATAAATACTAATTTTGTAGTAGTTATATGGAATTGGCCCAAAAAGACTGTTTTGCTTTGAAACAATTCAGCAGACACAGACAGGGCAGTTAGAAACAAATCAGCACTGGTTTCAAGGTCAGGCAAAAATAACACAGCACTACCAGGGTTAAGCCAGGAAACAAAAACTTCAACACTGGGCTTAACATTTATCAAGATTACCACAAATGTCAGGCATGCCTGTGCTGTGACATTTTCCTTACTAATGACTTTGAGCTTTACGCAGGGGATTTTATGGTGTGGACCTTGGTAATGTCTGAGCAAAGTATTTGTCCGAGTTAAAAAGTGACAGCCTGGATAAGGAAACAGTACACAGCCTGACATTATCCCCTATTCTGACCTTGACCCTGAGGCAGCTGTGTGACTATGAATACACTAGAAGCTCTCAAGTCAAGATTTATAAAGGATAAAGTATCTCTACCATATCTGCATTGGTTCAAAACCTATTGCCGTACACTGAGTTGCTGATTTATATTTTCCCTTACTATGATACTGACCTTGAGGTGAGGGGGGCATGGCTACAGTATGTGATACACTATCATATATAAATGGTTAAAACATTAAAATATCTTCAGTGGTTCAAAAGCTATACTCCAGTCAAAGATACAAATCAAAGCCAAGGATACAAGTTAAAAATACTTTTTCCCTTGCTGTGATTTTCACCTTAAGGTCCCATCCAGTCATGCCATGGAATAAAAATCATAATATTTTGTACAATGTTGTGAAATTGTCCACTGCAGAGAATTTTCTAGTCCTAAGCATTATTTGCGATAAGAATTTATCTGCAATTTACTTACTAATATATCATGCGGAGGCTTTGGAGGAAGTTTTGGTAAACCTGGCTCGGAGATCCTGTGTGGCTTTCCTGTGATAACAGAAATCTATTGTAACAATTTATTGGACATAGCTACTTTCTTCTTATACACTCAGAAATTACAGTGAAGATCATGTTTATGATGTTATATTAGAAATTTATGAAGTGTTACATTAGAAATTAGTCAAGATGTTACATTAGAAATTACAGACAAGATCATATTAAACATTAGAAATTACACGGACATGTACAAAAATCCCATGGAAAGGTACGATCATATCAGTGGCCAAAAAATTGTGCCCAACTCAAAATGGAGAGTAAATATTACCAGTGCTTGAATGAATTTTCCAGTTACTCATCTTATCAGGCAAATGCTTATTCTGGACTGACCAGTGTTTCTCTTCATTTTCTGTTAAGAATATTACTGACTTTGTTCAATGAAAATCCACATTTTCTACGGACGTTTGTTTCCAAACATTCTGATAAAAATTTTGATTATTCAAGAGCTTCAATATCAGTCATCAGTACTAATAAATGCCTACTAAAGGAAGAGCAGACTGGTCTCAATTTGTAATTACTTATATTTGGTACAAGAAGAATCACAAAAAAAGTTCATGAAAAATAAACATTTTAGTAAATTATGTCTCTCTGATAATCTGATCACATTAATGCTAGACAAGAAGTTCCACTACCTCTTAAGTCCAACAACTGCAGGAAGATGAAAATGCTCACATTTGCCAAGATGTGTGAGACTGTTTTACAGCACTATGATAAGGTACATATTCTTGGAGAAACATAATTTACTAGAACATCTGCCTTCTCCTTTGAATACACTTCCTGATCACACTAATGTTGGAAGAATAGACAGTAAGAGGAGACAATGAATAACTTGATTCCCTATATCTAGGTTAAACAGCACTCCCAGCAGGAAAGCAGCACAACCAATGGTCATAAAACAGGTGGTAACCATACACAGACAAAAAGAAAATAATTTCTTCTTACCAATAAAAATTACAGGGGAATCCAGCAAAAGTGCTAAAGCCATTCCTTGATGTGATGCTGAAATTAACTGGGCCTGGTGGTTGTCTGAGACACAGCCACTGGACCATGTCTGTGTATGCCAGCCCACAGCAAGTCCAAATGTTACAACTGAACAAGAAGACTGCAGAGGTCGCTCTGACCTAATAAGCTGAAATCCTACGGAGGCCTACCTATCTTCTGAGACTTCAGAGTACAGCCAGCATATTGCCCACTTCAGCCATGGGCTTATGAGGTTATATCCCATATCCCCTGCTTCACCAGAAGAATTAGACATCATGCCCCGTGACTTTTCTCTATGTTCTTCAAGTAATGCTTAAGAACATGGACAGGGTCTTGCATCACCAAATCTCATGAGATATGAATTAAAGAAAGGGAGCATATGACCACTCTTTGACTGCCTGCTGACACCAACCAATATTAGCTACCAAGCGTGGTTGCTTCATTAGGACCACAGAACCATTTGACCTGACATGGAGATAGTTTAATCAATTGAAAGGGCATGCAACCCACTCACTCTTCATGCCAAAGCTAAAGCTATTAGAAAGCATGTCTTGTATGATAGCAGCTTCAATGAGGTACTGGCCAATAGGCACAAGCTGATCTGAACAGAGCCATATCAAAACCCATTCAAGACACTATTTAGGAAACAGGGTGGGAGAAACCAGCTATTAAAGTCTGACTTGGCAAGCAGGTATGATAGATTTACGACAAGACAACTATCTCCTCTGCCAAGAGGCCAGTGTAGGATATTGTGGAGCAATAGCCTCTGATAGCAATCAGAATTAATTCTTTCTCCCCCAATCGCCTAATGACAAAATTCAGCTAACTGCCGCTGGTTGAGCAGGTTAGACTTCACCAGGATTTGACCATTAATGTCTACAGCCAGATCAAGCAAATGTTTCACCCAGGATTTATCCCACTTGTAAAGTGTGGCCCATCAACATTTTTTATATTAATTTCAGTACAAAAACCATTGGGGGAACAGGCAACCAAGGGGTCCAAAACCACTCCCAACTGACTGACAGTACATCAATGGCCCAAGGTCCAGGACCTGAGACAAAGGTGGGAAGTTGGTGATTCCACCTTGTCACAAAAAGTTATATCACTGGTAGATTTTATGTGGAAGATGCTACCAGAATGTTACAAACAGGTTTAATGGTGGGACAGAAAACACTCATAAAAACCGTACAAAACTGTGTAGTCATCATATTCACCCCACAATGTCTTATCAAATTTTGAAAGCCCAGTGGTAAATGTGACAAAATGCCACTGGAAACTGGCCCTCAGAAAAGCATGCCATAGATCATGGATCTCATTCAAAGACGGTCTGATGCTGAATTTTATCATCACTGACTGTGGCAGTAGACAGAAGAAGGAAATGATCATCCTTGTCTTCCAAGTCTCCTGAAGCCTTCGTTTTATAGGCTTAGCTCATAGATGATAGTGATGGGCATTTCGGAGTCAACAACACATAATATATTCCTTGACTTTAAAACTGAACCTAATCTGTTCTCTGTTGGATCTGAGAGGATTACCCTCATCAGGTATTAACTCCATACCCATGTAGAACATTCCTGGAGGTATGCACAAGGTATTGACACAGTCTTAAAGTCTTGTTATAGTATCTCTGCAATGGATCAGCATAGTGGCACATGCTACTGCTTGCCTTTCTTGTATGGATGGCTGCAGAATATTCTGGACGTCTGACTGTTGACTGGATTGTTGGCTCTGGTGCACCAGTGATTATCTGCATCTGAGAAGAATGTTGTGATGCAATGGCAACTCCATGACATCATGCCATCCCCATATATATCCAGGCAATCCAAGTATGACAAAAGTGAAGGAGTCTGGTGCTGACAGGCAGGCTATTGGCAGGTAGCTAGGGTAGCAAGTCACAGGAAATCGTTGAAAGGCTATGTGGGAGGAGAAACTTTGTTTCCTATTCCCTCTATTTAATTGTCTGAGGAACAGGAACCTGCTGCAACCTGAAATTAGAATGAAGTCAAAACTGCTGCTAGTCAGTGTTTGATATTGTATCTTATTTTTTGCTGATCATCATCTATGATGAGACTGATTTAGCCAGAATGCCTGCGAAGGAGGCAATATGCACTGGAGAGGCAGTGCTTGTGCTGTCTAAATTGATTCTGCTGCCAGAGAGCAATGGTGTACTAATGGGTGTAGAATGGAGAGCCAAGTAATAATGCAGCATCAGTGAATTTAAGTGCAGATATGCATCTCATCTCACCATTAAAAAAAAATCTGCTAAAGCCAGCAGCATATTGGCATTTTTCTCTTTCGTATCAAATGGTGCAAAACTGGCCTTGAATGGCCACCTATAAATAATTTCAACATTTTCAGCAAGGTGAAAAAAATGATGGCAATGTCCAATTAAACATCCACGAAGTTGTCACGATATTCTACCACTAATTCCAGAGATGAAATGGAAAACATTTGTGAGCAGCAGTGTTGTCATACCATATTTTATGTAATTTTTCGTACACGGAAAAATAATTATTAATTTCAGTGTAAGAAAAATTATATGTAAAATAAATAATTATCATTTGGTGGTGCTGACCGTGTACGAAAAATAAAGGATCGTACCAAAACAAGTTCTACAGTAAACACGCTACTTGACAACCAAACGGTACAAACGTACAAAGTAAACGTATATTTTCTGTCTCATAAATCAAAAGTACTGTTGTTATTAGTGAACGAGAGAGAGAGAGAGAGAGAGAGAGAATTATGTCTCAGTGTGCAAGCTTGTCTGCATTTAGAACATATGTAGCTGTTACGTTGTGTAATACTGGCAAAATGATCAAGATGGTTTGAACATGTATAAGTTATGGGTATTATTTATTGGTAAATTGTACGCAACGATACGACCCCACATCGTCAAGAAATTAAGTGCAAGTTGTATTTTTACCGCAACAATAATCTCATTATCAAATTGCAATAAAAAATAAAGAACTTGAAATCAACACTTAAGTTAATGCGTGTGTGTGTGTGTGTGTGTGTGCGTGCCAGAGAGATCAATCAAACAAAATTTTTTCAGTGTACAAGACCGTATTTATTCAGTGTAGTTTTTATTTGTAGCTTTTGCAAAGAGAAAAAAAGACTATTTTCAGTTACCTGACGAGTGGGATAATCCTCATGTATTACGACCCTACTATATTCCATTAGGAATAAACACCGCTAAATCAACAGTTCATTCTTGTTTTAATTACGATGTACATTGTCACAACAACCACATGGCTATACAGTGTCATTTACACGGTAATTAAAAATGTTTAGCGCTTTGGTTATTCTAGTTGAAACCAGATTGAGGGCAAGAATCGACTGAAGAAGTCAAATCAGCGAGGCTGCCAGTAGGGAAATGAGGCTCGCTTTAGGGAAATGAAAGTCTGTCAATGTGCTATTGAAGCTGTTGTCCATATAGCAGATGTTATAAGGACAAACAATCATATGCATTACTTGTTATTCGAACTCACCAATAAAGATAATAGTGGGGAGTATCATAGAATAGATTTGCAATAACATGTTAATTATATCCAAGTCAAAACAGAACAAGCACTTAAAAGATAGTATATGTATATATACGAATCGATTTCAAATTTACAATGGAAAATGACGAGGTTTTTAAATTTTGTTTGTATGACTAATGAAACAATAAGACTAGCAGGGCTCAAGCTAGACTTAAATTTTAGGGAGAAGTGACTTTTTCTTTTGGTCAGAACAGGGAGAAGTGGGAGCTAAGCAGGGAGAAGTGAGACCAAAGCAAGAAACACGATATATATATATATATATATATATATATATATGTATATATATATGTATAGATAGACAGATAGATAGATAGATAGCTGCATTATCTTATTTTAATGATGTGCTCTATTTCTCAGTATGCTTTTAACAGTCTTAAACAATGCCTTATTTTCAAGTTGAAAAATGTTATATGTTAGTATCAACATATTTTGTACGCGTATAAAATTTTTTTATATTCATACCCATTCTATTCATACTTGTAGTATATGTGTGTTTGAACTTAAGTAAAAGCAGTGTGTTTCAGCCATATGACTTAAAAAGCACATCAGAAGCTATACATTGTAATTAATTATAACTGATAGCAGTAACAAGATTAGAGTCTTGTAACTGCGAGTTGGTAAAAAATGCTTAATAAACTACCACTTAATTATTTTATTTGCTACAAGTTTTGTGTAAAATTACAGTCAAAAAGATTCCTCACATTCTTTGAAACAGCCCCTAATACATGTACATAGGAATAAATGCACAAGTGACTTCAAACCATACTCTTCGTCCTGATTTCATTGTTCCCGATAAAACATTACTGTAACTATTCATAGACAACACACTGAAGCACTAAAGTCGATATATAACTAAACTAGACCCTTTTTTCCCCCAACCGAAAATCCAAGAATTTATATTGTACAGTGCGAGTGCATATATTTTTAGAAGGAAGGCTTTTCATAATATAACTACTCACTTTCTTGCTTCGTTACAAAAATCATTAATAGGACTGCATATTTATGGTTGTATTATTTGCCTACCTACTGGTAATAACGATATGCATTGATTAAATAATATTTGCTTCATTACTATATATATATATTTCGTATTTTCATGAAAATTAATTACGGTAAGTCAGAAAACAACCTTGACCTTGCAGCATTGTTTCGAATTCCACAACAGTGATTCCCATGTTTCTGACCTACATTATTAAATATTTAGGCTAAATCTCCTATCACATAATATTTGAACTTTGTTTTCATTATATTATATATTTTCCTGAACCTATTTGCCCAATTATTTACGAATACAGACAGTTTAATGAAGTGGTATATCATTTACGCAGCAATGTCCGCCATTACAAGTTCATTTACGGTTTCAAATTGATTTTATACAGAAAATATGCAAATATGGCCGTTAAAATCTCCATTTATTAAAAAAGAAATAAATTAGAAAACGCTCTTCACTGATCATATTTTTAAAAGCAAATTACTATTTGCATATTGATGTTTAAATTTCGAAACAAAAGTTGGTATATTTTCATCATAGCACAGTGTGCCCAACTTCATGAAATCAAGCAGCGCTATCTTGCTCCGGAAAAGGGTTAATGGTCAGTTAGCTATTAAAACTTGCATGTGAATGTGCAAGAATTTGTTTGTCACCGTAAGCTGATTGGTATCAACACCACGTAAATACATTTGGCCTTGGGTTACAACAGTGCCAGAACTTACTGGCTACAGCGAGGGGGCATCTCAAAGTCATAATGTACAGTCATTTTATGTCCAAAAAATCAGAGGGCGAAGTCGTATTCGCTTTCCTAACAGAAGAAGGCGAAGTTTACGCTTCTTAGGCGACTTTTTCGCCCACTTCGCCTGGTAGCGTGACCCCTGGTCTAGTTGACCAATGGTCTGTGGTCTTCACTTTAGCATGTACTGAGATGTAATTTTTGTTGGAGAAGACAACATCAAAGGGCTTCCGAACTCGTTTTAAAATGCACGTGGTGTTTTGTTACAGTGACGGACTTAATAAGGAGAACTAAATAACGATAATATTTAAAGGTATGGTCTGTAAAGTCCTTTGTTCATTTGTTAATGAACACCAGTAGATACTGTAATGACAATAAGAGTTTATGTACATGGGTGCCCGCAGGATCTTTTGCAAAAGTGGGGGTTGGGGTCAGTCAGTCACGGCCGGGAGAGTTAGTATAGTAAGCAGTCTGAAACTAAAGCTAATATTTACTAACTGTTTTAAACACAATCTTGTGACATATTTTCAGCTTCATTTGCATGATTAAACTTGTCGGAATATATATTGCAGTATGATTTCCAGGGGGGTCACGTGACCCCCCTTGACCTATGCTGCGGGCACCCATGCTTATGCATCAATCATTATATTTTCTCACCAAAAGAATTAATCATTAATTTTTGTAAAAACAAAATTTACAAAATTTACTGTATTTTTGATCTTTTTTGCAAACGTAAATCTTCTTAGTGGAAATTTTATGTCCGATAATTTAATGAATTTTTCAAATAATACAAAGTGATATGTACGAAAAATTATGATACATTTAAATAATTATTATTTTGATAACTGGATTATGTACGAAAAATTAAAGGGTATGAAAAAATACATCAAATATGGTATTAACTGCTGCCATGCGTTTGTCCAAACTTGGCAACTTGGTTACTATATATATGCGAGTGTGGTACCAGCATATCAAAAACAAAAGAAACTCTTGATGTTGCCTGCTTTCTGGATTTTGTCATTGATGATCAATGACTGCTCTAGTCAACTGAAGGAGAGATGTTCATCTTCATTTTCAAAGCCTACAAAACCATTCACCTTATAGGCTTGGCTCAGCAACAGCAGACTTCAGCACTCTGAGATTGGCCAAACCCAGTATATTTCCATCTCAATTGCTTTAAAACTGCAATCCATAGAATTGAAACTCCATACACTCTATGGTGGGGTAGGTGTATGCAGACTGACTGAAGTTATTCCTGCACTCATTATGCAGGTTGTTAACAGGCAGTATTCCATGTGCAGCACAGTATCTAACCAACAGATATATCATGAATAATTGGCCCACCAGTTAAACTGGCAGCTTGGCGAACAACAAAACTTATCTTCCCAGTATAAATGGCCGATATTGTGACCAGAAAGTGTGCTGGACAGTTAGCTGCATGTTTGTTTTGGCTGCCGGCTGGTCAGCTCAAAATATGCCTTGACAGAATTTGTGGAGAAATGAAAGGATCGACTCAACTGATCTCTGTTTCACTCACATACCACAGTAAGGCTGGTATGTATGTCACACAGTTCAGCAGTGTGATATAACTTGGTCATCAGTCAACTGGTTAGTCATCAAATGGCTGGACAGACTGGGGTGGTTGTTGTTGTTGTGGGGCTTAACGCCATTTTTCAGCACACGATAGGCTATACATGGCAGCCAGTATTAATGGTGGAGGAAGAAACCGGGAAATCCCCGGAAAGAACCACCGACCCACGAGAAGCTACTGGCAAGCTTTCTCACATATCCATATTCGCCGAATCTTAGACTCGAACCCACGCAGACAGAGGTGAGATGGCAGTGATCCGTAATGGAGAGCGCTTTAGACTGGGGTGGCAACATGGAGGAATGTCAAAATCCAACAAATATTACCCTTATGTCCAGACTCAGAGGCCCAAAGGCCATGCTTGGACAAGTTGGAGGACTTTCAAAATAAGGAGGCTACTCTCTCTTTAACTACAAGTCACTACTGGAGGTTACATCCCTTTCCACAAATCAAGACTTGACCATTCTCTTCATGCTTTTATGCAAAATTAAGGTCCAAATTCCTTCTGACCACTTCACACATACATTGCAATTTTGAAGCTGATGAATACCTTGAGGAAGTTAGACAAGTATTCTGTGTCCTTGCTGACTTAGGCATATAATGTCATCATTGCTAATCTGAAATTACAATGACTACAACAAAAATCAGAAATAATAGCCCAAAAGTGTTCACATATAACAATAACAATAGCAGAAGAACACTTCAAGAGAAACTGTTGAACTGAAATGACAAGAGTGATAAAAAATTGGTAAATGTTCAAATAAAATAATAACCACACTTGTTACTTAAAGAGTGAAACTATATGCAATGTGCCCAATAATAAACAACCAATAATGAGCACAACTACCAAAAAATTTACATAACTATCAACAAATTTCACAAAACAATTATTGCAACTATTAAATACCCAAAGCTATCCGAATTTGTTGATTATTAAGTACCAAACTCGAGTTTTCTTAAAATATAAATTCAATTTTATGAGCAGCATGGGATATGATCGAAGTTGTATCCAGCAAATGCTAAAACCCTGGAATCAACCACCAAGCAGTGGTAATGGGAGGCAATCAATGGGAAGAAATTGCTGGATTGTAGAGGCAGCAGAGCTTCTATGTATTGAGATCGAGGAATGTATTCAAGGAAGAAACAACACTTTACACAATCATGTTTGGGATGGTAATATTGTCAACTTTAATATTTTTATACAAGCTAGATGAGTAAGAGTCTATTCTGGGCAAGTACTCGAGTTTGGTACTTAACTGGATAAGTGGATTTTTAGAGATTTGCAACTCCTGTATACAATTCATGCAATTTCCTAAAATAACATCCATGAAAAGCATCCATACAAAATGGTGTCATCACCGATATGGTGCAAATGAAGAAATATGCAAGGGTGAGGCTCAAAGATAAAACGACATGATTTATTTAAATTTTGCCACAGATATGTAAAAATCTAACTTGATTAAGGCCTTTTTATTACATCAAGTCTAATACCAACTGAAGTTTCAATCAATGAAATTCTTAAATTATTAATCTGAAAGTTTCCCAGTATGCAAAAGGTCAAGAAACATTTCACATTTCTGTACATACTAGAGAAATATAACATATATGCTTAAGCAATACAAGTGATGACCAAGCCTATGACATACACAGAAAAGATATCACTCTAACAGCATGAAATTAGCACACCAAATTTTACTGTTTAATATTATTATTGACCTGTCAGTCTGATGTATTAGCCGCTATAGAACAATTCCAATTATACAGTGATAATATTCCCAATTAATTGCAATCCTCCATTATTTGGCTTGTGCAAACCGAGAAAGTCCCCCAGACTGACACGTTGGTCTTGTATCACCCTGATACGCAGCAAAGATTTATTTTACACCACTGTAGTCCTAGGTTACATTTTCACTTGTAGCATTTATAATAATATGGGACTGCACATCCCAGATTGGTGGTGTCCTCCAGTTTCTAAAATTCCTCTTCTTCAAAATGTCATATAAAGGAACAACATTCAATCAGGTTATAATTCTTCACAAAGTTTAGTGATTCTTTGTTTTTTGTTGGTTTCAATGGTACTTCTAACACATTGTTGACTACCATCTCTGCTTGCTTATGACTCCAACTCCAAGCTGCACAGACCCAGATCAGCCATCACATAATGCACTGGCAGATCTGGGTCTGTGCAGTTTGTTGGGAGTGATCAGTAAAACAAGGAACAGAGATCTGATCTGTAAGCACATTATGCTATGGCAGATCAGTATCTTTGTTGTGTGCAGTTTGACAACTTATAAGCGACTATATGTGGTATATAGTTGTGATGAGATTTATTATAGCACATTCATATTGGAAAATATTAAAAAATTACAGTACAGCACTAGCACAAAATTTGTTGGGTTCAAACTGGAATGGTGACACACTCAACAATTTGACGAGTCTAAACTGCAACCCACATTAAATTTAATTCAATAATATAAATTCTACTGTGTTTTAAACAGCTGTTAAAATCAACGGGAAAAAAATAGGTCTAAATTTTAATATCACCCTTGTCTCATGATGACTCTAGATACAGACGACGTTAATTACTGGACAGCAGAATGGACGGATGGATGGATGGAAAGATGAATACACAGAAAGACAGATGAAGTAAAAGACCTGCACATTCCATTTCAGCAAGCATATCTTTTGCATCTTGTAACTGTTTGATCAAGTCATCCTTTTCCATCTGAACCTGTGCCCACCGATCTCTGTAATTTTGACACTCTGTTCTGGCCTGAATGGTATCTTGATATAAAACCGCTGAAAAATCAAGAAAATTTTTAGTACTACAGAACGAGTAACAACTGTCTCACCTTAATAACGTACTGATATTAAATCTTCCAAACTTTGGACCTGGCGTGAGAAATATTGCAATTAAATCAAGAATAGGCTCATCACCTTTTTTTATGCAACAATTTATCTTTCAATATAGTACCCACCAGATATGGGATACATTCAACATTTTAAAGCAAGTAAGGAAAATATTAGTATATAATGCAATAGTAGTGCTAAAAGGGAGATAATTTTATTTGCATTGACAGTTTTGCCAACTTAACTTTTGTCATCTGCACTGTAATATATTCCTTGGACACATATTATTGTAATAGATATTTTATAATTTGTTGCTGTAACTCATGAAAATATTAACATATTTGAATATCTCCTTAATCTGAAATGTCCTGCATAATGGAAGTTTCCATTCCAGGTCTTGCTCTTCTTCAACTTTATTGTTCATACATTATCTACCAGGATTCTTTAAATAAATACCCATTATTCTGAATTACTTTTCATTCCAAAATTTAACAAATTATTGCTTAATTCACAAATTATGAATTTGCCTAATTTAGTCTCTTTAGTCATTAATTCAACCACAAAAATAAATTAAATCTTCAATGACATAGATATGACTTTAATCACAAAAATAAATTAAATCTTCATTGATACAGATATGACTTTAACCACAAAAATAAATTAAATCTTCACTGACACAGATATGACTTTAACCACAAAAATAAATTAAATCTTCATTGACATAGATATGACTTTAACCACAAAAATACATTACAATAGTGGCCATCAAAAACTTACATTGCAACTTGGCCAACTACCACAAACCTTGAATATTTTCATTGCCAGATATCTTGTTTTATGATGGACATTAATAGCCATCTTTACAGTTTTTATCATATCTGGTGGCTTGGGCCACTGCTAGCAGCAACACAGACATGAAAGAAAATGAAGCCCTGGGGAGTGCATGGGAATCAAGATCTGGGGGACATTGGAACAGAAATTGCTGGAAATCAGCAATCTTGCACCCAAGGTGCAACAAAGAACACTGAATACATATTTTTAATGCAGGACCAAATCTGAAGAAAAGGCCTAAATATAACTTGCAGTTTATGAAAGTGGCACCTGAATCTTCATTTCATAACAGCAATAATTTTTTTTTAAAATAAAGCCTAGAAAATAAAAAATTCACTAATGCAAGATCGGGTTTTATTGAATTGGGTATTTTAGTCCCTAGTCTGAAATTGGGTTTCTGAAAATTTCCAATGGGTATTTTGTGAATAACGTGCAACAAAAAACTTGTGATACAAACTGAGTCTTAATCACCAAAATATTTATCATGCCTTTGAAAATGCATCAAACGACTTACAGACCATAACTAACTCTGGATACACTTGATTATATAGCTCTACTCAGAAGCAAAACAAAATATTTTTAAATATCTTTGGCATCTCACCCTCTGCTGCATGTTCTCACCCTCTGCTGTATGAGGTTAGCTGAGGTAAGAACATAGGGATGCATGCAGTATCTACAAGTATCATTTTACCAGTCAGTTCCAAGTGCAAACAAGGTAGACTGATCTGAAATTGAATAATGTGCCAAGAGATCAGGGTTTATGTTGTTTGTTCTACAGATTACTTCTTTTCTTGTTAGGTGTAATCAGTAACACAAACAACATAGACGCTATCTGTTTGCACATTATGCGATGGGATACCAGGATCTCCTTCAACTTGTACAAAAGGGCCTGTGATTCTGACGACTTTTAAGGATTTTGAATTTCCTAGAACTGAAATATGTCACAAAGTTTACTTACAAGTGGCACCTGAAAAGACATGTTTAAGTATGCTAGATTTGAAGATACATCATTAGTTGTGGATTTACTCCTTAAAAATGATGGGTTCAAAGCTCCTTTTCAATAAATACACATTTTCAATAAATACACATTTTCAAAAATTCCTTTTCATCTTCTAGTTCAATCAAATGCATCACTGTATTAATATTCCACACATGAATGTTTAAAATATTTTCTTTTTTCCCCAAAAAGTATGAATTCTTGCAGCTATATCAAGGAAAGTAAGTCATTTCCAACAGACCTAAACTTTAATATATGTGTACATCTTCCATTTCAAAGTAAAAGTTTTGATGGTTATATTATTATCTGCATATAGCATTATTATTGTCATACTTGTTTTCTCTGATTTATAAATTTAACTTTTCTTCCAAGCTGGATGCAAATCTATGAATTAATTTTTATTTTTGTGACTTGCTGTTGTCAAAATTGGGGAATCAGAGCAAGCTAATTCAGACAGCTCTGAACTTTCAAAACTGCCCATAATATGGATGCCAAGGGGTGAGCTATTTATGAATGCAGACCATTCTGAACCACCTTAAGTTACAATACATCCTTAATTTTTAAATAAAAATGGATTTAACCTAATGCCTGGAATTAACCTAATGCCTGGATTTAACCTAATGCCTGGATTTAACCTAATGCCTGAAAAAGAAAGATACAACTTCTACAGATTCATACTTTTATCATCTTTGAGATGATCAATTTCCTTTAAGCAGCTACTCAGTGCCCTATGAAGATCTGCATTTTCCTTTTCAGACCTTTCAAACTTGTTCCTGATGTTCTCCATTCCTTTCTGAAATATTAATAATTCATGATTCTCATTTAGCCCCGAATTCAAAATATATCCAAGAAAACTTACGACAATAATTCATGATTCTCATTTAGCCCCGAATTCAAAATATATCCAAGAAAACTTACGACAATAATTCATGATTCTCATTTAGCCCCGAATTCAAAATATATCCAAGAAAACTTACGACAATAATTCATGATTCTCATTTAGCCCCGAATTCAAAATATATCCAAGAAAACTTATGACAATATTCAGAGCAACTTATTTTCACACATCAACCACACGCACCTTCAAAACCACACACCCCTGTTTTGGTCAAAGCTTACATTCAAATTATCCATTTGCAAGCACAAGTGTCTTGATCTTTGCATGCCATGATGGATGGAAGCAACTGTTAAACTGTGCCTGGAACATTATGATTTTCTTGGTTTTTGTCTCATTGCCAACTAACTCTATTGGTTAAAGTCTCAAAAAGCAATCTTTTTCCTTACACTCCACAGTTTTCCCAAAATCTGACTTTCTGGCAGGAATGTCATCCGCTCGACATTCCATCTTTGTGATAAGAAGTGCCAAAAACATAGACTTTTTCATCTCAAATAATCCAAAATAAAATTCTTTGTCAGTGTATCAGGTGATTTTTTTCCACATTTTTTTTATACTCATTCTGCACACATTTAAATCTTGCTTGTGAATGGACAGAAATGCATGAAAAATATCTAAAATTTGATATTTTTCCCCGTCTCATTTTGGAAAAAAATTCCTATAACTGCACTCCAACAGAGTCTGAAGTAACATATATACTAGCTTATAAGTCGAGTCAAACTGCAAACAACGACGATTCTGATCTGTCATAGAGAAATGTGCCTCTAAATAGGTCTATCTTGTTTGTTCTACTGACTACTCCTAACAAACCGAACAGACCCAGATTTTCCAGCACAATACGTGATGGCAGATCTGGGTCTTTGCAGTTTGCAGTTGGACTCATCTATTGAACGAGTATATACAATACCTTAATTTGCCTTTGTCCAAAACCTGAAGAAACACTGGCTGGCTACAAAGTCTTAACTTCATCTCAAACATTTGGTATACATATCTGCTTTCTAAAACTGTGAATTCACTCTATGTGCATAATTTCATTATCAAGCACTGTGGTAATTACACTAAAGGAGATACATCATGCCTCTGGTTGATACACATTGAATACTTAAATGAAACTGATTTACACCATCATACTCATGGTCAAATTCTTCATTAAATAACATAATTATGATCTGAGAAGTCAAATGTAAAAAGTTAACACTGTGCAAAGTATGACGATGTGGAATGGAACATGTTTTATTACACATCACTCAAAATTAAATATAAAATTAAATATATTGATCAGTCAATCTGGCTAATAGTTACTGTAACAAAACCTTTGTATGATATTTACAGTCCCCATTTTCTTGCAAGCTGCTATGATTTCACCTAACAAAAACTTGGTATAAATACCAAGGCCCCTTTGTTTTCAACTGGAAATAAAAATGTCAAATTATGTCCCCAAAAAGCAATGCAAGGGATGCAAGGTATTCATGCCAAAGAGTTTGGCAATGTGATATCGAGAGAACTGGAAGGAGTACATCCATACCATAAGAATCTAGGAGAAGTGTAACAGAGAATGATATGGTTTTGTTTGGTTTTGTGAGGTTTAATACCACTTTTTTAGCACATGAAAGGCTATACATGATGGCCAGAATTTGCTGAAGGAAGAAAATCGGATTACCTATATATGACTCTATAGTTACAATGCATCAGAGAGGTAAGGGTGATTAATTCAAAAGCCACTGATTAGGATTGTTATCTGCTTGTACCATTTGTACTCACTTATAAGTGGAGTCAACTACAAACAACAAAGATTCTGATCTGCCATAGCATAATGTGCCTGCAGATCAGGGTCTATGTTTTTTGTTCTACTGATTACGACTAACAAACTGCACAGACCCAGATCTGCCAGTGCATGATGTGATGGCAGATCGGGGCTTGTGCAGTTTGCACTTAAACTCATCTTATAAGTAAGTATCTACAGTATGTCATTACCACACAGAAGCAAAACAATAACATCAGGTCACAATACACTAAACTGAGGAAGGTGCAACTTGATCCACTTTGTAATTATTCTAGTTCCCACCCAATGAAATCAGATACATGTGATACCTGATAAATTATAGTAAATGCAAGGTGTTTATGGATATCAGAGAAAAACAAACATTTCAATAAACTACATACTGAGCTGCCCATAAGCAGACTGAAAAGCATCCAGGAAAGTGCGAGAAGAAAAATATGCTGAAATATTGGAGAAGAAATTGGAATTCTAACAATAAAAACCCCAAAATGAAAAGTAAACATTGGAAAAATGTTAATTAAGAATCTACAGTTTCAGCTCCACTGAGGTTCAAGTGAAGTGAGGCTAAAATACTATTCAGTTAATCATGTACACCTCCAATCTAATTAACAACTGAAACCCATGTGAACACAGCCCATGAGAGCAATGTAAACATTAAAATGAACATCAATCTCTGCATTAATGTACTTACACAAGCAAAATTTTTTTTTATCATTCTTGAGCATCCAAGGAAAGGTCTGTATTACAAATTTAAGAACTTCTAGTGTCCTGGTGACTGCTACAGTAGAAATCTCTTAAGTTCTCCTCAAACTGAAATTTTACATAACTTGCTGTGATACTAATGAGAATAGCAAGTTTGTTTTTTTTTTTGTAAAGTGATAATGATTGCTGGAAGGATGAAGAATCACTAATTTATTACAAAGAAAACCTTTCAATCTTGAAAAATAAGATGAGTTCAGGAATTACTAACCAACAATAAGAAAGATATTCATAAATGTCAACTGGAAGAAGACATTTTGAGTTACTTAGTAAATCTGGAGGCTGATCCCAAGATTAAAAGAATCCTCTAACTCAACTCAAAAAGCTGGCGTCTAATGCTTGTGTCTGATTGGTCAGGTCTTTGATGTTAGCCAATGGAATGTCAGATCTAATATGAAGGCATGTGTCTGATTGGTCAGGTCTTTGATGTTAGCCAGAGGAATGTCAAAACTAATTTGAAGGCATGTGTCTAATTGGTCAGGTCTTTGATGTTAGCCAGTGGAATGTCAGAACTAATTTGAAGGCATGTGTCTAATTGGTCAGGTCTTTGATGTTAGCCAGTGGAATGTCAGAACTAATTTGAAGGCATGTGTCTAATTGGTCAGGTCTTTGATGTTAGCCAGTGGAATGTCAGAACTAATTTGAAGGCATGTGTCTGATTGATTGGAATTTTGATTTTTAGCCATTCTGATGTCAGAATTTTGACTCCAAATGAGAGTTTAAGAATTTTTTTGAACTCTTAAGGCTAAGTAGCCACATGAGTAGATCTCTGTGTCACACAAATGGATGTACATATTTACAAAATTGTTGTGTTTCTTCAAGCCATATTGCAGAAGGATACTTGACAATATCAATACATATTTTGCCTGTATTTAAACAAATTGAAGATCAAATGGTGCACTCTAAACAAGCAAAAGACTTTTAGAAAAATGGGTCACTGAACTACTTTGTCATTCCCAGCATTTATTTTATATGACCCTACCACTGAGATTACAACTTTTGTCTTACAATGGACATTTTTGCAATAATTTATCTTTTTTTCACATTCCTAATTTTTCAGTAATTTAGATAAATGGAATGAAATAAGATTTAAACAAGAAGGGCTGGACTGCATGTCAAGCCAACATTCAAGCATTGCTGTAAACCTAATGTTACCTTCATCCAAGAGACAAACAGGCAAACAAATGTTGCAGAATTGTCTTTGCTTAATGAGACAATCCAATTATGAATGGAAACCATTAACTGGTTAAAGAAATATCAGCAAATTAAAAATCAAAATTTTAAAACAAACATTCTACACTTTTGTGACCTTACACCCAAGAGTATTGGGGTAAGCCAATGTGTCATTATTTTTATATTGGGGTAAGCCAATGTATCATTATCATTATATTGTCTGTGCTCTATGATGCTACATTTGAAATTCCACAGTTTTTCATTGATTGTAATCTTTCTTTACCTTAGTTTATTATATGTACCTGCTTTTGGAGTGGGTATATTAGTTTGATCTTGCTGTACATGTGTCTAATGAACGTCTGTCAAAACCTATTAAATACAACACTTTTTTTCAACTGACGAAGCAGCTGTCAAACTTGGAAAATGATTTCCCTGTGAGATCTAGCTTTGGAGAAAAGTTTCTAAATTTCCCCACAACCCCAGGGCCTCTCATGGGCACTGGGAGGAGGGGGGTAGTTGTGAGGCCCAGGGCAGGTTTTAAAGATCAAATGTACAAATAATGCTTTCTCTTCTCTGTTGAGGATGCTTTTCATTTTGGCACAGTTCTTGCTGCTGAGGAAGGAAACAACCAATAATAGATTAAAGTTGTACAATTCATAAGCTTTTGTTGATACATTGTAACACAAAATACAACTTAATGTACTCATTTTTATTACAGCATCATTCACTGGCTGCCTCTGCTGCATAGACATGGCATCTGTGGGAAAACCTGTGAAGATGGCCTTGTCTTATAAACAAGGTTCAGAGTTTAGTGCTGACCAACATCAGTTCAACAGACCTTGGTCTTTTCTCTTCTAACACCAAATTACATTGAATTACAGGCACTGGTAAGCATACCTGCCATATTCCCAGACACTGTTGGGCTTTTATGAGACTTAAAAAGTCTTTTGATGTCCCCAAGGTGCCCTGGGGGGTGGGGGGGCAGTGCATGTGATCCAACTGAAAATACGCTACCTCTTTTCATACAAGACTATAAAAAATAATAAAAACATGCATCATGTTTCTGTCTTTAAAATCCAATGGATGGCAAAATACATGCTTAATTAGATGTTGTCTTTGCTGCTCTCATTAGTTCAATGGGGGGGGGGGGCTTGAAGGCAATGCACGTTTCATTAGTTTTCTGTTTGCACTCACCAGAAATTGGATGGTATTGTTGTTCAAACTTCCCTGCTGGATTCTCTGAGCAACTAATAGTTGTTCTTAATGACCACAACATTACTGATGCAGTTTGACCACAAGATATGCTTGTCTTAATAGAATAATAATAAACATCACATGTGGGACTGACCATTTCATGGGGGGAGATGGAATGTAATAGTTTCAAGTTTAATGGAGGCTTAACAGGTAAAACTGCAGTAATAAACACCTCTGTCCAGTTCAGGTGTTTAATGTTCTATCAACTAAAATCCTTTGTGCAGACAAGAGGGTCTGATAAATTACTGTCTTTCAATCAATCTATTTCATGGTTAAAAACATCCTGAAAAACATGTGTCAATTAATAGTTGGTATTTTAAGAAGATACAATAGAACCTGTCATGAGCAACCTCTGCTATGAGCGACCACCTGTCATGTACGACCACAATCGTAATGCATGGATCGATTTTATTATATAAACGCTCTGCTATGAGCGACCACCTGTCATGTACGACCACAATCGTAATGCATGGATCGATTTTATTATATAAACGCTCTGCTATGAGCGACCACCTGTCATGTACGACCACAATCGTAATGCATGGATCGATTTTATTATATAAACGCTCTGCTATGAGCGACCACCTGTCATGTACGACCACAATCGTAATGCATGGATCGATTTTATTATATAAACGCTCTGCTATGAGCGACCACCTGCTGAACGCGACCAGCGACCGCGATTTCTTGGCAAAATATGCATTTCGACACTGCTATGAAAGACCGCATCACAAAAAAAAAACGAGGATAAACTCCACCAACCTTTATTTAATCCCTCTAAAAACGACCCCTCATACCGTTCTAAATATTAAAAAAAAAATAAAAATAAAAAAAATAGGCTGGCTACCGATCTCTGAATTTTTTTTAGCTAGGCTTATAGTGATTTACAGTTTCTGTCATAAACCAGACTAAAGTATATGTAGATTATTTCCTAACCTGGTTCCCTGCTTCGTATGCTCCCTGTGTTGTTCTCCATTATTCGTACAGGGGTGAGGAACGCAGAAAGCATACAGAGCAGTGAACCAGACTAATTATTCCCGCACTTAACTTGCTTCCCGGCTGTTGTAGGACCTAGCATCCCTATGACGACTGTATCGCAAGAACAGACAGACACCAGTGACCTTTATGTAATCAATTATTACAACGACCACTTGATTAGTATAGATTGTTCTGATCAAAAACAAATATAAAAGGAATATTAAAAAAAAAGGATTGTTGCTACCGGTGATAGATGCTACAGTCCGTAAACCAGGCTAATGTACATGTCATGAAATGCCGTTGAAGTGCCAAAGTTGACAGTGGCAGTGTATATTGTTTGTCTCGAGTTAATCGGTATTGCCGGGGGTGAATAAGGTCATTGTCTATTAAACCAGCAAGAGAGAATCATTTGCGGGATTCGATTGATAGTGCTCAAGACTTGTGATGTTTGTTTCCCCCCTCAATGTTAAGTGATGACATCCCAATCACAAAGCTGTCGTCTATTCAAGTTGCTGCGACCGGGTTACACACTTTGCTTACAGAGTTAATCCCTGTATGTCATCTTTTAATGAAGCCGTTGACTTTGGCACTAAGTAAATGGTCCTGTTTCTGAATGAGATAATTGTTTGTTTTTTTATTATTATTATTATTATTATTATTATTATTAATTGTTAGATATGCAATGCACATGAATAGATTTTTCATATTTTCTCACAGCCACCATCTTTACGTTCGATATTACAACTAAGCACTAATAATTTTAAAACCTAGAATTTTAATAACAATGGACGAACCTCCAACTAAAAAGAGACAAATTTTAATGCTGGAGAAAATAATTATTGTAACTGAAAGAAGTGAAAAAGTGCAGACCACTCGCAAAAAACGTTGGTAAAACAAATTTAGGTTGTTATAAAGGAAAACGAGTAATTCAGAAACAATTTCATATGCTAAAATATGTGATCTTCAAATATAAATGTGATTTCATGTTTAATGATAGAAGTATATCTTTATTACAATATAATTTTGTTTTTAGATGAATGCATACAATATTTTAGCAACAACTGCTAATAAAAATAGAATTTATGTACAGTGATTGTGGTTATTTTTCTTGAAATTGTTCTGAAACTGGACCTTGGAAACGTATTTTTGTACAATCCTGCTATGAAAGACCACCTGTCTTGAGAGACCACTTTTTGTTGGCAGAAGGGGCGGTCTCTCATAACAGGTTTTACTGTAATGAATAATAATAAAGAGAATCTAAATGTTCAATTCAGTGTGTTAAATGTTATATACAGTGGTGCTCCTATTTTGACAGCTGTCATACACTCCTGATTGACTTCATCAATATGTTCTTTTGCAGTATGTGCAAAAAATTTAAAGTCCCTGCCCCCCACCCCACCTTCGCTTCTGTGCTTCATAAGTAAAACACCATCAACCCGGAGTTATGAAATTTGTTTTTACTGATCTTTGCTTGCTTTTAATGATAGCTTATTGCTTCCTGAATCACCTTAAAAAATAAATCACTCTTGAACACTACCCTGACAAGTCAAATAATCATGCTTTGCATTTTATATATCAAGTAAAATCTGACTTCAAAGAAATGTTGCCGCTGTTCACAAACTTGCCAATTTTTAATACTGATGGCTTAAACATTCTCATCGAAGCAGTGATGTTTGATAACATTTGTTCTTCTACATGCATCTATCACCTGTTTAATTAACCTATAACTTAAAATGAGTTGGGTTGTTCCACGTCATGAACTTTACCTATGTATATTAGCAGAATGGGCTGACCCACTGCAAAGTACTTAACACATCACCATAACAACTGTCAGCCAATCCAATACAACAGTAAATGGTGGCTGTTTATACCTGACTTCTTTGCCTTTATTTGTTTTATGTGCTTCCCCAAGGTTAGTTTGCCATTAGCTCTAAGCAGGACTGTTTACTATTTATACATGCTACATGGACCATGTCTGGGGGTTTGGGAGTACAAATTCCAGATTTTTGTATGACACATCTTATTATGGCAGATCTATTGGCACATTATGTGACAGCAGATCTGGGCTTGTGCAGTTTGCTTTGACTTATACGCAAGTATGTACAATTTATGGCATCTTGCAAGTTACATTGATTGAGCTCTGCATGGTTATTTGTATCAAACTGATTTGAGGTAAGTGGCACTTTATTTGCAAGCCAATCAAATTACTTGCTTTATTTCACGCATGAGCTGCAGAAACTTTTGGAAATTTCCGTAGCTGTATCAAATTAGAAAATCAAGTGGTAAGTGAGAGTGCGTCCCCTAACATAGCAGTAAATTCCACAAAATATGAGATGCATAATATACTGTTCACAACTGGCATAAAATGGGGGGGATGTGTATGCGTGTGTGTGTGCAGTGAGCCCAAAAAGTAGGACTTCAATTGGCATATCAATCTGGGTGTCACATATCAATCTAGGTGTCATATATCAATATGGGTTTCCAATCTAATATCTTTGGGTGCATTTGAGCAGGGAATGAATTTGAATCCTCTCTATTACCCAAAAGGTAAAAAACAGAATATTGATATGAGCCATCATGTCAACTGAAGCCCTTTTTAAGACTCCTGTACAAACAGAAAGCTTTATAGTACTCATGCAGTAATCTAAAAAAACTCAGTGGATGGCTTCCATATGGTTGAGGGATGGCAGTACAATTTCAAGATTTCAAATGCAACTCCTGTATTCCTGTGCCTTGGATCAGGATTGTAATGTAAAAACACCTCTGCTGTTTATTCTCTTTTATTAATCTTTTCATTTTCCTTTTGGTACAGTACTTAAATAATACATGACATACAATGAAATGCCTTTATTGGTTCTGGGATCATGGGATAGGGTGTTATTAGGGTAAAAATGCAAGACAATAGTAAAGCCATGTCATTAATAAATGTCAGATTAAAGAACTTAAGAATGGAATGAATTTAAAGTTTTAAAATGTTACAAAAGGTGCAAAATATGATATGTGACAGACTTAAAGAATCAGTGTTACAAAGCCAGATTAAGGTTATAAGAGTGACACATACTTTATGGTTAGTTTTGTTTTGTTATTTAAGCAAACTTATTATATGGTGTCTAAACAGGAAGGCAAATATATAATAGATTTTGGGTTCTGACCCTAGGGTAAACGTCCTGAGAGTGGTGATGATAGGACTGTGGGTCAGTTTAGTCTGGTGTTTATGGCACAGCGACACAACCACATTGTTTAGTGCTGAGGTAAGAGAAGCTAAGTGCCTTGCCCATGGGCACACCATATAAGCCAGTTATGGCTGATCCAGTGGTAGGATTTGAACCTGCATCTTTTCAGTCAAAAGTCCAGCATGCTAACCACTGAGTCACTGTGGCTCATACCTTCAGTAGTTGCCTCCCACAACAGGCAGGAGGGTGGAGTTGGCCTATTCTACATCCCAGAACCAGCAGATGGAGTGGATGATGGTGGAGAAGTGATGGAACAAATGTGGTTCTTTACAATGGCAAGCCATCAAAGACATACTAGTTCATATTGCTTCAAAATCTGACTAATATACCAATTTCGTTAAAGCAGGTATTTTGCTTTGCCATGCCATCAAGTTTCTTCTAGCTTCCATTCTGACTGGTTGTTTTCAATTACAGAATCACTATTATTTGTCCTCCATTCCGCAAGATTTTAAAACTTGCAATAAATTGACCTTTGACTCATGAGCATCAAATTCTACCTTAGAAATGTTATGAGTTTTTAATCCATTAACTTTCAACCTCTGCAAAATGATGAAAGAGAACAATATGGTAATTGTGGAGTCTCTTTTATTTTGCAGTCAGTTTGTATCCCATTCTGAATCATACCCCACTTAAATCACAGAAATTTATTACATGGCACAACTACAATCAATCTCAGAAATTTCAAATTTCAAACCATAATTTTCTGTTCATGCAAACTATTATGATTTGGAAAAATATAGTCATCAACACTGATGGCAATGTTAAATCCATGCTAAGTTTGGGAAATGGGACAGCCTAATGCACATGTTCAGGTGCAAGGATGTCACACACACACACACACACACACACACACACACACACACATTTAAGTTTACAATGCCTACCACTAAAAGAAATAAAATTAGACACCCTTTTGAGGGACATCCATAAATGCTATATTTACAAAAAATATCTTTTTTCTTCACCAAAAGAACAATGAAAATGTATATCAACTGTACATTTATATCTGCATTTGAAACCAAAGAATCATCTGAACTCAGATTAACAGACAATATAACTTGGGAATTTATTTTTTTTAATCCATCAGTAATGTTCCAATAATTTTTACTTTGTGATATCTGTGACTGACAAATTGTACAGATTTTAAAGTTCCTTTTACAGCATGCGTGAGATTCTGATGGCAATGGCCACATCAAAGACTTCAATCAGACATTACATGGAGATTCTGATGGCAATGGCCACATCAAAGACTTCAATCAGACATTACATGGAGATTCTGATGGCAATGGCCACATCAAAGACTTCAATCAGACATTACATGGAGATTCTGATGGCAAGTGCCACATCAAAGACTTCAATCAGACATTACATGGAGATTCTGATGGCAAGTGCCACATCAAAGACTTCAATCAGACATTACATGGAGATTCTGATGGCAAGTGCCACATCAAAGACTTCAATCAGACATTACATGGAGATTCTGATGGCAATGGCCACATCAAAGACTTCAGTCAGACATTAAATGGAAAGACAGAAATTGCAAGTGCAATGCTTTACCTTCTTTGACATTTGGCCAAAAGGAGGAAGAACAATGTAAAAGGTGACTGAACTCTGCCTCTTACTACCTACCTCCAAGTCTTTCTTTTCATCCTGACCAATTTTGAGTACCCTGGTGAACTCATCCAGGGTTATCTGAAGGCCCTGGTTCTGCTTGAAACACTTCTGGAGCTGTTCAGTCATCATTGTTGGTGTCAGTGTGTCCATCAACCACAGGTCCCTACTCCTCCTCTTGTGCTCCAATGTCTGTGGGTGGTAATCTGCAAAACATAATACATTATTATAAACACAACTATGATTCCATTTTTTTGGCAAATTTAAAAACTGAAATTACTGTATATACTCACTTATAAGTCGAGTCCAACTGCAAACTGCACAGACCCAGATCTGCCGTTGCATAATGCGATGGCAGATCAGAGTCTGTGCAGTTTGTATGGAGTAATCTGTACAAGACACAACACTGACACTGATCTGCTGGTGCAATTTGCTACAGTGGATCAAAATCTTTGTTGTTTGCAGTTTGTTTTGACTTATAATCGAGTATATACTGGGTACTCCATGGAGAAGACCTAAGCCTACTGGTGTAGAAAGCTATATAACATATACTTCAGATGGTGCATATTTATGCAATGATGTTAGTGTTGCCAATATAAATTGAACAGGGATCTGCAACATTTAAGATGTATGCATGCTCCCACACTAGAGCCTTAAACATAAAGTGTCAAAAAAGAAAACAAAACAGATTTTATGCAATTAACATTGTTAGAATTGTGCTGTATACATGCTGTGTAAATATAGTCTAAGCAAATTAGATCTGCTGTAGAGTAATGGGCCTGCACATCAGAGTCCATACTGTTTGTTCTACTGATTAATCCTAACAAACTGTAAGGACCCAGATCTGCTGGTGCATTATGCAATGGCAGATCTTGATCTGTGCAGTTTGCAGTTGGACCTATCTTATAAGCAAGTATATATGGTATTAATTTCACAATCTGAAGATAGCCCATGATCAGTGGTTCCCAGAAAGAAAAAAAAAAAACATTGCCAAGCTTTATTTTGGCACTTCAAGGAAGCCATTTAATGTGAAATGATTAGAGCAGGGTGGTCCAACATCTTCAACACCATGTCCACATGGACCAAAAATGTAAAGTTTGTTAGCCATTTATATATATATATATATATATATATATATATATATATATATATATATATATATCTGTACTATAAATATATATAGGGGCCCCAAGTGGCCGAGTGGTCTAAAGCGCTCTCCATTACGGATCACTGCCATCTCACCTCTGTCTGCGTAGGTTCGAGTCTTGGATTCGGCGAATGTGGATATGTGAGAAAGCTTGCCAGTAGCTTCTCGTGGGTCGGTGGTTCTTTCCGGGGATTTCCTGGTTTCTTCCTCCACCATTAATACTGGCTGCCATGTATAGCCTATCGTGTGCTGAAAAATGGCGTTAAGCCCTACAACAACTATAAATATATATATATATATACAGTAACTACACTATAAATAGAGAACTATTTTTTTGTATGAACATATGTTGTTTGAAATAAAATGGAAATAAGTAGAACAATTCATGATATCATGACACATTCAACATATAATAGTCATGACATGGCCTTTTAGTAGCCCCTGCGATTGAGGTACAAGATGCCAGACACTCCAAGCTCCAGGTTCCCCTCAATATCAAAACCCAATCCAATGCAAAAATCACATCCATCCATGGACTATACTACTCATGTGAAAAACAGTGAAAACTCAATTGTGCAATTAACATGAAAATAAATGAAGTTGCAATAAAGTATATCTGATACTGACTGCATGGAGGGTCCCTGGCCTTTTTCTTGGTGACAATTTCATAGACATGGGAATACTCCCATTCCAGGTAATCCATAAAATGTCGGAAGCCCTCATACCCCTTCTTCTGTAGTAATTCCAGAAGCTTGCCTGCAAAATGAATATATACAAATTAGCTAGCTACACAAAGCTGAGCCTTAACTTTGATTGTTTAAATTATTGACTGATCTCAATTGAATGATCAATATTGTTATGTATATTTAATTTGTATTGTGTTCTTGTCCAATGTCCATGATTGAGGATGGAGTGTTTGTTTGTACCTGATTCTTGCCATGTTTGTAAGTTATAAATAAGTTGTTTACTGATATCTGAGTTCAAGATCTAGCTTTGTTTACAAGCTCAGAATATTCTGGAAGCTAACTTGTAACCCACATTTTGGTTGTTTTATTGTGTCTAAGCTTTTATATAAGGTTGTGGTAAACAAAATTATTCTTTCCTATTTTAATATTACTCTGGTCTCATTTACTGTTGTGTTCTGATATAATTTGAGAGGAATCATTTATTGAAATTATTCACTAGTATTACAAAGTGCTCGCTGACTTTTTGGACTAAAATACTATTTTGGAATTATTATGAATTCATTCAAAGACATTCTGGATTATATCATTGAGATACATCAAGACTATTGGTACATTATCTTATTCAAAACTATTGGTACATCAGCATATTCAAGACTTTGAATTCATTTGGAATATTCTATACTTCTGAATTTGTGATAGAACATTTAGAATTATTTGAGATTTAACGCACAATACTGAAAGATTTTTAAATTTTCAATTTGTATTCTAAAGAATTTCTTTCTTGAATTTTAAAAAATGTTTTGGTTTTACTTTCTTTCTGTTACCGAGTATAAGAACATAGAGTCATAGCAAAATCCATCATCTCACAGTCACTCAATTTACTTTCATTTTTAAATCTTTCATTTTCGTGTCACTCACAAGACTATATTGTAATTATTAATTATCACCAACTTGTTCATCTAGTGGTACTTACAGCATTTTTTAAAAATGTCTGAATGTACTCCTGGTCCCAATTACATGTGACTTAAATAACAGCTTACATCCCACTCCATTAAAAGCCAAAGGTGTGGATTACATGCCTAATGAATGTGGATAAAATGGAATGTAGGTTAAGTCTTTACTGAGCTACCACTGTCATCATCTGATTTTTCACAGCCAGTCTGGTACAAATCCAATAATAAGTGTTCAAGGTAGATCCGTGTTCGCAAAGTTGTGAATCAGCAATGCCTATGCAGAGTTGATCAAGGGCCATAACTATGAGGAATAGGTGCAGAACTGTGACATAGCAAGTTATTTTGCCCTGTGCTCCAATTGATTCTGGCCCCCTCCCAATAAAAAAAAGTAGTTTGTTGGGGTTGATTTGGCAGTTGCTATGCCACTGGTGCAGAAAGTGCTGATTATTAAACTTATCAATGCTGTTACTGTGATGAAGCTTCCATGGTGACTAATAATTTGGTAGAAATTGACAATGTTCAAAAGGCTGTGTATTAACAGTGCCTATGCTACGATGATCCAGTGATATGACTGAGAAATACTGGGATCAGACCACTAACTCCTTTTCCATATGCAACAATATTAATATTTGATAAATATGAAACTACACATCACATGTAATTTGAAAGAAAAATCATCAGCTTCATATTAAGTAGGCATAAGATAATTTTAGCATTCTTGGAAAAAATAATAATTATGCATGTCCAGTCAGAACATATGACAAGGACACTGATTAAAGTCCTGGAAAATTAGAAAAGAAAAATTCCAAGCTATTATTACCCTCCAATGACTTATCTCCAAGTGCTTGGGGTCTTTTAAATTTTTTTGTAAAATTTTTTTAATCTTGGGTGGGAAAAAGTGCTAGGGTCAGCAATGAAAAACAAGAACAGTCATCAGACTGGAGACACATTTTTTTTGTGCCTGATCTCCAAGTGTTAGGTATGGCATCCAAAGTTCACCTACTTCAAAACTGGAATATCGCTCAATTAATACCCAGTGGTCTGATTCATATAAAACGAAATGCCCGCCACTGAACTTGACAGAGTTCCTGTCAAAAGGAAGCTTGTCAGCAAATTTTTTCAATATCTAATGATTACTATGGAAGTTTAATTGTTTATGATGTTGTGTACTGACAGTACATATGTACTACAGTGAGTGCCATAACTCTTAAGAAAAATATATACAACATACTCCTCACTTAACCTGACTGAGCTATTGTCAAAATGTAACCTCAATGAAACTTTGGTTGAAATCTAATGATAATGACTGAATCTACAGTGATGAATTTAGGCTGTGCATTCAAAGAGCCTATGATACAAAGAGCAAGGGTCAAAACTCTAAGAAAATATGTGCTCATCATTGAACTATACATAGTTCTCATCAAGAAAATTAACAACAAAATCTGGTGAAACAAGGTTCCTGCCACAAAGACCAAAATATAAAAATTTCTAGACCTAACAATGTGACAAGTTGATGAGTCTAAAATACTTAAAAACTGCAAGTAAAATCTGAAGAGATGAAAAAGCATAATTTTAAACTACAAGAGTGTATCCATATACAAAAACTTCTCCCCAAAGCAAAAGAAGTCATGTTGTCAGTTTGCAATAATGAAAATTGAAGACTTTTTCAAAACATTTTTGTCATTTTTAAATTTTCAAGGCATTTTCAAGACCTGGAAAAGCAATTTTCAAATTTTAGACCTTTTCCACATTTCCAGACCCAGACAGGAACCCTGTTCTAATAAAATGGGGGCACAGGGTGGCAAGTGCTCTAAGACATTCACCTTTACTAATCACCGACATCTCACCTCTGTTTTCATGGGTTCAAGTCTCAGGCTTGGCCAACGTGAGTATGAGAAAGCTTGTCAACAGCTTTCAGTGGGTCAGTGGTTCTTCACAGCGTTTTCCCAGGTTCTTCCTCCACCTGGTATACTAGCTGCCAAGTATAGCCTATTATATGCTTAAAAATGGTGCTAAACCCTCAACAACAATAACCAATAATAAATTTGGATGCTAATTTGCCCAAAAGGTTTTGAATTAAAAGCACTTAGGCTTGTGATCCAGGGCCAAGAAATATAGGAACAAAAGCTCATCAATAACTGGAAAAAGCTCTTGTCATGATGAAGCTTCATTGAAATATTTTTTTTAAAATCTAATGATAAAAGTGCAAGTTAAAGTGTTGAGAAGGTTGTGCATTAACAGTGCCCATGCTACACTGATTCATAACTGAGAAATGTGTGCACAACGCACTTGAAATAGTTCTTGTCATGATGAATCTTTACAGGCAATTTGGCTCAAATCAGATAAATGTGGATACTACAGAACTGTCAAAGTGGACATATGGACTGATGCAATCACTGATGGATGGACCGATGGACAGATAAATGGTGAACAACTATCCCTCTTGCCATAGCAATGAAGAATATTAAGCATCAGTATTACACCTGCAGCATCAGTTGCCAGGATAATGTACCAGTGTCATTGCATCACCTTGGTAGCTGTTGCTATTATAAAAATAAACTGCTACACATTATAAAAAAATCGTTACATGAAACATTTTCTGAAAACAGGTGTATTCGATTGAATTTTTACTTGAATACTTGAAATTTTAGAAAGGATGGAAGGGCGCCCAGCCTGGCAACCTAGACCTTGCTGGGTTTTGCACTACCCAGAAATACCCCATCTTAAGATAAAAAATTTATCTTGCCAGGTTTGGTTCCCCAACTCTGCAATAATAAAATAAATATTTTTTAAGAACTGTCTTATGGTTAACAAAAATGGGGGTAAGGAAACCAGACAAAGTAGGAGTGGATAAACCAGTAAAAACCAACCCAGTCTGGTACCTGGCAAAATTCCCTACACATCCATCCCTAATTTTTGTGATTCAATCTTTCCAAAACCAGCCAAATCACACCTGTTCCATTTGTGATCCTACACAAAAAGATGTTAACTCAATAAACATTCAATAATCTGTACAGGCTTCAATGCTGTAACATTTGTCACTGGTCAGCAAATTTCCAGCACAAATCTTAGAAAACATAAAGACCTCTTAGGGACTACAAAAGGAAACCACTTCACTCCTTTCAGTCAGAATGACCTTGACCTTTTATCTGTTAACCCCAAAATCAATCTTCTTCCTTACCCCAAGTCCAAGCAATCCTCAACTTTTGGTACAGGTATGCAATGTAGAATTACCTTATTGTACGGAAACCATTTTTCTTCTTTTAGTCAGTCATCATGATCTTTGATCTGTTGACCCCAAAATTTAAGGGTTCTTCCTTACCCCAAGTGTAAGTCGTCCACAAAGTTTGGTAATCATATATAACACAGAACTGAGTTATATTACAAAAATCATTTTCCTTCATTCAGCCACAGTACTCTTTCCCTTTTTTGAGCCCCTAAACAATAGGGTTCTTCCTTAGCATAAGTGCAAGCCATCCATGAAGTCTGATAACTATAAATGGTGGACAACTTTGGTTTTTGTGCAAAAAAAATGTTTTTCTTCTTCAGTCACAGTAACCTTGATCTTTGTTCTAAAATCGAAAGACTTCTTCCTTATACCAAGTGCGAGCCAGCTACAAAGTCTGGTAACTGTAGATGGTGAGCAACTTGAGTTATTGTGGAAAACATTTTTCTTCTTCTAGTCACAATAACCTTAATTTTTACACTTTTTTTATACCCTTAATTTGATGCCCCAAGTGCAATGTTAATTGTAGATGGCAAGAAATTATTGATTTTATTCCAGTCACAGTAATCTTTACATACCTTTGAGCTTCTGACCCTGAAATTACCAATAATAGGGTTAAGCCATCTGCAAAGTTTGGTAATTGCAGTTGGTGAATACATGGAGTTACTGTGTGGAAACATAATTGGTAACAGCTACACAGATAGATGAATTACATTATAACATGCTGAACTTTATGGCAGACATATAATGATTAGCAAAATCCTTCTTTAAATTATCTTTGCTTGATGAGACTATCCTGAGAACCATACAGCCTATCAGATAATTTCGGTCAAGCGATCTCATCCCTTGAGCAAGTATTGACATCAAAATTATTACATCATACTAAGCATGATATCAAAAATTATGCTAAGTATAGAAGCAATGAAATTATTCATTTGTTTTGTTTTTGTTCTTTGTAATAGCACTTTTAACTCATTATATATGGGCTATATCATGCAGAGGAAATGGAAGCTAGGTGCCTTTCTCAAGGACACACTGAGGCAGTGGACCCAAGCTGCCTGGTCAGGTATCAAACCCATGACCCTTGGATTGTAAGTCTGACACTACCAAGTGAGCTACTGTACTCCAAACAAGTAAATCAATCTTACACCTGTCATCCTGACAAAAGTTTAAAGGTAGACCTGTATCTTCTAGGACATTAAGCAGTAACACATATACATAAACATGGGTCTATGGATGTATATTACTGTACTGACAACAGAATGTACCTTATGCAAGAGCATATATACTGTATATATCACTATAAATGTGTGTATATATATATATAATATCACTATGGGTGCAAGGGACAGGCTTTATGCACAAATTTAATATTCCAATATACCAGCCTAATATAAAATTCATAAAAAAAAAAATACATGAGTGAGGTCAAAAAGGTCCATAGTTTTGGATACGTAAAATAAAGCAAAATAGAATATCATGCACTTGACTTGAAAAGTCAGTGGAAATTCAAAGAATAAAAAATTGATTCACCACACGCCCAAGTATATACATGCATTTTTCATGTCCAAAGGCCATTATGAGAATATGTGATACTCACAGCGCAAACACAAGCCATTTCCCTGTGTGACAATTTTGAAAAACATTGTGTATTTAACAGCTTGATGCAATTCAAAATTGTTGTCATTCAATCAATTTTTGAGATATTCTACTTGCTGCTATAAGTGGCATGCTCTGCCTCCTAGCAGACTATTGGTATTTCACTGGCTACATACTGTGCAGTGACCACATGAGGTGTACATACCTCATATCAGTTTCAAGAACACCACCAGCCAGAAAGACCAAATTAACAGGGCCCCGAGTGGTCTAAAGCACTCTCCGTTACGGATCACTGCCATCTCACCTCTGTCTGCATTGGTTCAAGTCTAAGATTCGGTGAATGTGGATATGTGAGAAAGCTTGCCAGTAGCTTCTCGTGGGTCGGTGGTTCTTTCCGCGGATTTCCCGGTCTCTTCCTCCACCATTAATACTGGCCGCCATGTATAGCCTATCGTGTGCTGAAAAATGGCGTTAAGCCCCACAACAACAACAACCAAATTAACAAATATACTGATATCTTTAATTATTACACAATAATAGCTCAAAAAGTCACACAACAGCCTTAAGTTAAGAAATTTGCCAGAAGCCAATTTAAGAAACTATCCCCTGCGACCTATAGCATATATATCACTATAAACGTTTACATATATCACTACAGCGTATATACTGTATATATCACTATGAATATTTATTACATATATCACTATAGCATATATATTGTATATATCACCATAAATGTATACTTATATCACTATAGCATACATACTGCATATACCACTATAAATGTGTACATATATCATTATAACATCATCATCATTGGCAGCTCAGTCTCAGGAGACCATGTGAGTAGTGCCCTTAAAGTGTTGTCCGTCTCCGGGGTTTTGGCATCGTCTGTTGTGGCTGTGCAGGCCGATGCGCAAGTGACAGTCCCTATTGCAGTTGGTGCAGATGTACTGGGAAGTCTGAGTTGTTTGGGTTGCTGCTGCACTCTTCTTTCTCTCACGTTTCTCTGCGGCCTGCTGGACTCTCCTCCCGTCAGCGACTTCTATGCCCTTGCTGACCGTCAGTCTCCAGGTGCCTCGCTCCTCGGCCTGCACTTCCCAGCTGTCTGGTGAAATGCCGCATGCCTTCATGTCCCTCTTGCACACATCCTTGAAGCGGAGTGAAGGGCGTCCGACTCTTCTGGTGCCAGTGGCCAACTGACCATATAGGATGTCCTTTGGCAGCATCCCATCCTCCATGCGTCGGACGTGTCACAGCCATCGAAGGTGGCGTTTGCTCAGCAGGGAGTACATGCTTGGGATACTGCACACTGAAGGATCTTGCTGTGTGGGACATGGTCTTGCCTGCTGATTTTCAGGATGCGTTGTAGGCACCATATATGGAAGGAGATGAGTCGACGCTCTTGCCTCATGTAGGTGCTCCAGGTCTCACTTCCATATAGGAGGGTGCTCAGAACGCAGGCTTGGTAGACTTGAGTCTTGGTGTGCACTGTCAGCGCGCTGTTTTCCCACACCCTCTCTGTTAGTCGGAAACTGATACTGCATATATCACTATAAATGTGTACATATATCATCACAGCATATATACTGCATCTATTATAAATATGACAAATATGAAGAAATTATTTTGGTTTGTACTGCATTACTGCAAGCAACAGTACACATTTGCCATTATCCAGGATCAACACAGTTCTTCTTTTTTGTGTTGTTTACTGTAGGCTTTGGAAATACTATCAACATACATTATTCGACAATGAAAGAGACATTTAGAATTGTATAGTACGTATAAAATGTTTCCTTAGCAGATTTTATCTAAGTGACTAATGAGGTGCTCAAGTCTGAATAAAATCTGATAAATTTATTGCATTTATGATGCATTTATGCATTTCCAACAAGAAGAAAAAGACAATGCACTTGCACTAGGAAAAAAAAAATTATTTTTGCTCAAGCAAGTTTCTTTATTATGATCTTAAACTCTATCCAAAAAAAACATTTCCTTCTATGTTGTTTCTATAATCTGATAGGAGAAAAACTATCAGACCACTCGTAAGTTTAGCATATACTTGAGGTTTATATCAATTAGCCCTATCTGACACGTACTGTATTTCTCCAGTGATCTGCTGAGACCATCTGCTTCATAAATGTGATGAGAAGTGACCATGGACTAATTCCTGAACAAAACAATTTTAAGATAAACGTTTACCTAAGTTTGTTCAAGTGTGAATGGGCTCATTATCATGCACAATTGAAAACAATATTGATCCAACTCCACCTTCATTTAACTCGTAAGTGACATACAAGTCATTTGTGGGTGGTTTAGGCCTTCATCAGCTGAATATAAGTTCATGGACAATGTCATTTTCTAACAGTTTACTGCAAAATACAGTCTTAAGATCTAGGTACGATATATACTTGCTTGTAACTGAAACTGCAAACAAGAAAGATTCTGATCTGCCAAGGCATAATGCACATGCAGATCAGGGTCTATGCTGTTGGTTCTACTGATTATTCCTAACAAACTGCACAAACCCAGACCTGCCAGCACATTATGCAGCTGGACTTGACTTACAAGTATAGCCAGTATACTGCAAAACACAACCAAGATGTCATCATGATTGTGTTTCTCTAAAAATCACAACTTCTCACAAATATATCAATTTCAATGATTTGTATAAACAAAGAACTTCATGTTTTATTTGAAATATTATTAAAAAAAATTTAAAAACCTTGATTAAAACTTGAAACTTTTTATGGCTCTTACATTTACATATCAAAGCTAAAACAATATAAAAAAGCTTCACGTGTGTGTGTTTGTGTGTATGTACATTTTTAAAAGGTGCGAAATGGGGACATCAGTGTGAATACACACCAACAGACCAGGACACACCTTGAAATAAGGACGTCCCCGTTTTGTAATGTCGGCTTAAATGGAATCCCAAGACCTTATTTAATGAAACAAACCTTGAAATAAGTTTATCTGAGCATATCCCTGTTTTGTCAGTATTTTTTCCGATCATGCTATACACAACAATACACATGTCCCACTTGACTCAAAATCTGAGATGTGTATCAGTCAGAAAACTGTGTCCCATTTACATGGTAAAAATTCACACAGTTTTGCTGCTGGTTTGTGCACTTTGCTTCAGAATTCACTTAAGATGGCATCAAGAAGAGCTAACAGGACTTAAATCATTTATGTAAACATAGACAAATAGATATATTTTCATTTTTAACGCAGACAGCAATATCAATATATATGTTTATTAATGGGTAGTAAAACATTCATAACACATTTCGCCAAATTTGATAGGAACACACGAAAACTGAATAAAAGGTTTTGTGCAGATACATGTATTATGCATGGTCTTTACGATGGGCAAGAGATTTTAGCCCTTCATCTGTGTTTATATATTTTATCTCCTATTTAACTCTGAGCCATGCACATTTGGATAAGAAATACATTGGAAAATATCAACATAGATTTTAGTTCATTCAAATGTGGTTAGAAGCATAATAACGAACAGTCTACACAGGGTAACCAAAGAATAATACCATTTCTTTCTTCAACCACATTAGAATTAAATCTGACAAGTTAAGCTTGAGCCAATAGGAACTAAAAAGAAGTTTTGAAGTACTTGTACATGGCACCAGTCACAATGCTGAAAATACAAGTTTTCATACTCATATTTAGTGTTTCCCTACATATCTTAAATGTACATGCTGGCTGAAGTATAAATAATGTGAAACAAAACAATTTTGTTAGACTCGGAGATAAATTATCAAATATTTCTCATTCTTTCCTCATTTACTCAGTACCTTTTTATATTCTCTCTCTCTCTCTCTCTCTCGGCTTTGTTCCTTCTGTCTGTCTTCCTTCCTTCTTGCTTGCTTGATTTCTTTCTGGCAGTAAGTCCCTTGTTTTCCCCAATTTCTAAGGACCTGATGACAACAGTTGTCAAACAATTTTTCTCTAATCAATCAATGACCACAAATATGCAACTGGCTTCTCCACTAAGCTAGAGGCAGAATATTAATAATGTTATTTGCAAGGGGTCTCTTTAGTGAACGAACGAAACAGTCTATAATAATTTTCCTCTAATTAATGTATGACCACCAATTTCACAACTACACATTTACATCACAACTCCACAACTGCCTGCCAACCTCACAAATGCATGGTTTCTCCTTATTACATTTCCGTAACATAGCGCCAGTACTTAACTACCATAAAATACAAGTCACAATTCAAACACCAAATACTGGGATCTATTTTTCCTACGCTACCTTAAGTCAGTCAAATCACGATTTTAAACTTCATTTCACCTGTAACTCTACACCATATTTACCATCATAGCAAGAATAAAAGGCGTCTCCAGATAACAAGGCAGTCCCTTCTCAATCATTCCATTGTATGATTTACTAGTCTCTATCATAAATACTGCACATGAAGTCACACAATCAATCTACACAATTAGATTTTAATAGGAACTATTTGACTCCAGGGATACTTATGCGGCTCTGACCTGAGCTCACTAAAACTAAACCATGCCATCATACAAAATAAATGTTTGGTGTGTTTCATATTGAAGAGATCTTATCATGTATTGGCTAATTAATAAAGGGGATTGCACTAAAGTGGCAAATTTTAGTACACAAAAGTTAAAAATGTGTTATTTTGTGGGACATTTTAAATTCTAAACTGTATTCTTACCAATAAAATTGTTTTAACTGAACAATGAAATGCAGATCTTTGATTATTTCATTTTAGAAAAAGGGACACATTCTCTGTATTTTCACACAATTGTGACAATTCAATTTCTTCAAACTCCTGGGCATACATTTTTACTTATATATACAACAAACATAATATAAAAATTCAACATGATAATTTTAATTTAGTTTGTTAATATTGATGGGAACTATGTGCATGAGGTGAGATTACTGCTGTATTTATATTCAACTGATCCTTATTTAAAATCAAAATACACACTTATTGAATGTCCTCTATTTGACTGTATAATTTCTAACACTTTGTATATTTGTGTATCCCCGTTCTGATGGTAAAGATTCTGATACAGTGTTTCTTGGAAATCAATTAAAAATGACATGTATATATCAAATGCATAGTAAAACAGATCTTTATTGCCCATAATTTTTTAAAATAAAAATGTCCACGTTTTGATGGTAAAAATCGTATGTCCCTGTTTTGAAGGTTTTACAAGAATGTGTGTGTGTGTGTGTGTTACAAAATGGGAACATAAGTGAGCATACACAACTACATATTGCAGACACACCTTGTAAACAAGAACTTTTTAGCATCCAACTGTCCAACAATACATTATTTTCTACAATTTCATTTTAAAAAAATATTTTTTGGTACCAAACATTCAACTGTGGACATTCTAATGAAATCATAGAAAATAATTTATTGCAGGATCAGAGCTGTGCACCCCCTTATAATGCTTTTCAGTATTTTCAGGGATATTTTCAGTATTTCATGTCAGCTTTCAGTATTCTTCACAAGTGCACACCAATAGAAACGCACAACATTACCGATGCATCTTACATCCAAACTGTTAATACAATGACCCATACTGCAAAAATTATGCAAAATATTTCATGTTTAAAATATTTGAAATAATTAACAGTTGAAAATAATTTATTAATGATCATCAGTGTTGAGCTTAGATGCTGAAGGTTACAGCAAAGCAGTGTCAAGTTCAGTGCTACATGTATTCTGGAATGAGGATCATTGACTTGTCTTATTCATTTCATAGTAGGCACTTTTCAACTTCTGTAGATGTTCAACTGAGTGCTGGCATTGGGATTCAAATGGATAAACAGGTTTTGATTTAATAAGCAACAATGCTTCTAGAGTGTTGTCTCCCATTGACGACCTCTGCTCTGTTCTGTTCTTACGCACTGTGGAAAAGATTCTCTCACAGTGGGCATTACTGTGGGGAAATAGTTAATGTTCCTTGCATTATAACTGAAAGTTCACTGAGGAACAATGCCCCCTCTTCATCCTTCTTATTGCCAACTGCAGCCCAGGTTTCATCCATTCTTTGTCTGGTGTATGTGGATAGGTCTGTATGTTTATATAGAGCAAACTGCTCAACAACAGTGTCAATAGTGCAACCAGGAGGACGTAGTGCTGGAAATCTATGCAGGAAGAAAGTCAGATCACTCAGTTTGGCTGGCTGTTGCAAAGAAGCATCTGCTACAACTGCATGTCTCAAGATTGGTAATTTGAGAGGAAGCTTCTCAATCAGGTAACTGCAAACACTCTTGAAGTACAGCTTTACATCCCCACAGAACTGCTTGATCATTATTGTCAGAGTCAGCAATGAAACTGGGGGCAGCATTACCTATGACTAAGTCATTGTTGTCTTTTAAATTTTATCTGCTATTGAAGTCAACAGCTTCAGGCACACAACTTGACATGGCAGCTGGTTTGACAAAGCTACAAAGTACTTTCACAATCTGGTTGACCAGCATTTTTCTCAGTACATGTATCTTCGGTTCATCTGACTGGAGAACAACAAGCACATCATCATACATCTTTACAGTATAGCCCAGAAACAGAACATACAGCTTGTTTGTAGGCAATTTCAGGAACTTCAGGATGTTTTCTACTTTCTTGTGGGCATATGGTTTGTCACTGCTCTCAGCAAACTGTGTTGAAGATGAAACTTTGTCTTGACATCATCAAATTCTGATTTAAAGAATGTTTTCAAAGGTTCCCAATTTTGTAGCAATCTCTCCAGGCAACAACCAATACTTAGCCATCTGGTACAAACATGCTTGAGCATTCTCTTCTGCTCAATGTCAAAAAGATCTTGAACACTAGAGAATTGTGCTGTCGTTTCTCACTTTTCTGGAAATAATAATATACATCCTGCAAGAACTCAGCCACATCAGGTAAACACTTTGCTTCTTTTTGGGCTACATTGTGCACAACATGGAGGCAGCATCCTGCTAAGAATAAATTGTCATGCTTATTTCTAATGTATGAAATTACACCAATTTTGTTCCCAGTCATAACCGGGGTATTGTCACATCCAAGTACTAAACAATTACTCCGCTATAAGTTGCGTGCATTGATTTCCCCATCCAGGATTTTGAATATGTTTTCTCCTGTGACAGATCCAGTGCAGACAGGAAGGGAAAGTAGCTCCGAGTGAACAAGTCCTGTGTTTTGGTCCATTGACCTAATTACAATTGGGAACTGCTTGCTCCTATTATCATTACTGCCATCTGTAGAAAGTGTGAAGGCTGAAGTCTGAATTCTCTCAGACAAGCTCCTTTCTTGTGCTTTTCCCCCGAGTCTTCACAACAGCAGTTGCTATCTTTCTACCACACTTCATATCTAAAACATAAATACAGAAATTGTATTTTGTACAATATACAAGTTAGTTCAGTAAAGGTGTTCACACCATAACTATTCAAACAATGGTCCATTGAAACTGATTCTGTTTTAGAATTTGTAAGTTTTAGCAAATTCAAATAACTAGCTGGGATTAAATTTAACAGGTGCCTGGTACCAACTGTTGTTGCATGTGGGCTTGTTCAAAAGTAACAAAAGAAAAGAGTGAAGCCAACAAGCTTTGTAAAATTTAACAAAAAAAATTATTTCCCTAGAAAACACAGTAAAAATATGAAAAAGGACTTACAGTTGTGAATATAATCCAAAAATTAATCCTGGAATCTAAAAATATAAGTCCTATCACTAAAATGTCCTAAATGAATCCAAGTTCGAATCCCGACGAAGTTCCAAGATGGTGGACGATGACGTCAGATGAACCTGTTATGTGCTGTTGTGTCGACAGTTCCTCGTTGAATTTTGTGAATCAAGAATAATATTCTGGCTTTAGAATTCTTAAGAATTTCCAACAAATGTCTTTGTCCAAGAATATGATGAAGAAAAGCACTTATGAATGTTTTCCAGTGAATGTAAATTTTTAAATCCCCCAAAATTAGAAGAACTTTAAAATCAACTGGCAACAACACTAAAAACACCTTGAGCTCTTAAAAGGTGTTGTTTATGACTGACTAATCTACTAGAAAACGTGTTTTAACCTGAGATTTTAGATCACATGGTGGCTCACGTGAAGGGGCTACGTGATCACTAATTTGAATAGCACAGAAAAAAAAAAAAAAGCTATTTAGCACGTAGCTTAAAATAGCCCTATCTAAAAATCAGACTCTCACGCTGGAAATGAATAATAAAAAAGGCTGTATACAACACGGCTAACACGTGGACCGAACATGACCTTAGTAATAACCAATCATTTTAACTTCGTGTTTACAAACTTCTCGACCAAGGTGAGCTAAAAATAAAATGAAGCAATCGAATTACGTGTTTATCAGGTCAACATAGAAAACAGAATTTTCCGAAAACAATGTCAAATCTAGTGATTAAAATCATCATTACAATAATGTAATGAAATAAAAGTAAAAAAAAAAAAATTAAAACTAACACACAAGTAATTAAATTACATATACGTAACACTGTATGTGCGCTTCACTTGGTAAAAATACATGTATAAAAGGTTTTAGATTACTGTAATCGTCTGGAATTGCCTTGTAAGTAAATGTCATAAAAATAGATAAACATGATATAAATTAAAATAAATAAATATCTACAGACCTGCAGTAATTTTGCTATCTGGAAACATAAGTTTGAAACCATCACTCAAGGAATCAGCTGTTGCTAATGGCAGATTGTGGTAAGCGACGAGTTCGCACATCATAACTTCAGCACGAGTCACCGCAGGGAGTGTTCGTCGCAGTCAGTTGAACGTTTGGTATTATTATCTCGAGAACCCGCATATATCGAGCGTCCCGAAAAAATTCTTCTTTGTTATGCTATTTTCTCCCCGCTTAATCTCGACACCTGTTAAGTCGATAACCCTGTTATGCTGGGTATTAGTTTCGGTCCTAAGTAACATGTGGACCCGCTTAATTAGACGAAATGCAACTTTTAACGTCCATCTCAAGAGAAATTTTACAAGAAATGATCTGACGTTTCCGCTATTACCGGTACCTTGTACCAGCAAGGATAGAAAAAGCCGCTAGAAGACTAAATTTTACCGGTACAAATGCTAATCAACTAGTCTCATCAATGCACGGTTTATCACTTGCATAGAATGGAGAAGAGTATCTTGTAAACAATACTTTAGAGTAAGGAAACTGAATGAAGGCGTTTCTGACCTTTACATCAGCTGCGTTCAAAATGGACATTATCACATGCCCAACATGGCCCTGATCGCGCCCGCTTAATATGCAGTGAAATCCCGCTGAATGGAATACTGTCATCTCATTGGTTAAAAGAAAATGACGTCCTGCATTTGTTTATAACTCATTTTCATTTGGCCAATGAGAAGGGAGTATGCCATTCAGCACGTTGTTCTTGCATATTAAGCGGGCGCGATCAGGGCCATGTCGGGCAGTACCGTGGGAAAATGGTCTGGCATTCCTTAAAGGTATGATAGTAAGCCAAACTTCGGTTATGCATACAAATTCGACTGCCTGAGCTAAATATTGGTACCAAATTTATTACGTTACGCCAAATGTAGCTTGAAATATCAGCGTTTATTCTTAAATAGGTCGCGCAATAAAGGAGAGAAGTGTCCTCCCTTGTAGTTATTGTATAGTATATGTATGACGGTAAATTGTAAGCAACGATACGAGCCCCTGTGAGCTGCCCCCCCCCCATACATTTGTTTTGAACAAGAGTAAATAAAAGCACCAACGGTATTGTAAAAAAAAAATCTATAGCGCTCAGTATTTTTTTGTTTTTTTTTGAAATTGTCGATCGCTGTACCATGATTACATATTCTT
The DNA here is from genome assembly GCA_016617855.1 of Megalonaias nervosa. Taxonomy (NCBI): domain Eukaryota; kingdom Metazoa; phylum Mollusca; class Bivalvia; order Unionida; family Unionidae; genus Megalonaias; species Megalonaias nervosa. Next base: position 18,209 of record JAECUM010000344.1, on the reverse strand, counting down.
CAACACAAACGCAAAGAAGCAGAAGGCGAATTTGAAACAGAAAGAGAAGTGTTTTCATATGTATTGTTTTTGTCTTGAATATCAAAGTCTTGCAATCCATCAAAGAGACTAGCCGCCCCCCCCCCTTTTGGTGCTGTGTTCTTGCCGACGGTCAGTGATCAAAGTCGGGAGGGATATGGGACTACAACTGTATGAATGGGATAAGTTTGGCTTCATACAGAATTTGATGTCGGGACAGTTAACTTCAAAGACTTCAAACACATTTTACAGTTTGTCGGTACATGAATATCAACAGCCCCGTCCTTTTCCAGTACAGAAGCAAATGTTATCAGTAAAAACCGGCATATACTGGTGTAAAGGAACCAATGACGATAAAAAAACTATTGATTTTCACACACAATTTTGGTCAGTTAAATTTTGCTGCTAGTCACAAGTCAGCTGTAACGAAAGAAAACACTTTTTAAAAAAAGTTTAGTCCTACATGTACATGTACATCTATTAGCCTAGATTTTTTATAGCGTGAGAAAACCACTTTCTTGCTGAGGCTACCAAAGGGATGAGGCTATTCACAGGAAAATAAAAACAACTTTAGACCACTGACATGTTGTAGTAACTTGTTGTAAAAATGTGTGACTTGTTACTTAATCTCATTTAAAAGACATCCAATCTTTTTTTCTGCAACCAGACATGACTGCATTATTATTTTTATTGTTCATTTGAAATGTCATTCGTTTTAGAAACAAAACTCCGCATTTTGGTACTTAAGATGCATAATCATTGTTCTGCAGTAGATTTATCAACTAAACCCTGATATCTCGGGACCCGGTTAAGTTGACGATTTTTTAACACTCCCGACGTAATCGTAGTAACCTGGTCTGACTATTGTTTTATTTTCGTGCTTATTTCCTTTCTTTGTTTTTCGTACTTGTCAAATACAAATTTTCCGTATTTTATCTCGCACAAAATCGGATTTATTTCTTGAAGTCGTATTTCCGTATTTGATATTTTTTCCCGTACTAAATACGGAAAAATACGGAGGGTGCACGGTCTGGAATAATATGCTCCCCTTTGCTGTGGCACTGCACAAAGACTTTCAATCAGGAGTTCTGAAATTTAGTTTTGCTGGGCTTTTCTTGCTTCATATATGGCCTATCCTTCCCAGCTGTCTATAGATATTCTTTCTTTGAAAATGAATCACACTTGTACACTATCCCTACTACCAAAATGTATATATGGAGTAAAATCATACTTCAAAGAACATTGCCACTGATCACTGTAATGATTGTAAGTCTTGTGACAGAATTTTTTTTAATTATTTTCAGGGTCCCATGATTTATATGCACATAAAAATATTATATTTTTGGTATCCCAACATTTACAAACACAACAATGTTCAGACAAAATTGGCAAGATTGCCATAAATCACACAGCACTGACCAGCTCTTGTTCAGTTACCATTACAATAAACAGTTATAAACAACTATGGTTGTTTTTATATTATTCATTTTGCTTGTGCATCCTTTCTGACTTCTCCAGCATGAAATAAAATAAGGTATTCTTGTGGCATCAGTTTTGAAGCCCTTAAGCAGAAATCATAGAATAATTTGTAAACAATGCAAGTTTTATTAAATGTCTGTTTACACTTTGAATCATTCTTATACCTGCACTGAAACTATTTAGGGCCGCTGACATTTGTTCTGTGACACTTTATTCAACAATGCCCTGTTTCATTTACCTTGTTTATAACATCATGTTTCAGAGCAGCTGAACTTAGCACAACTCACAGACATCATAGCAATGAGAAAAGAAAACTGTCTTTAAACATTTTAATGTAACAGTTCCTTTGTTGGAATCTGAGTAAATGTTGCTTGCAGGATGGAATACTGTACCAGGTATGAATGACGCAGTCTTTAGTGGATGAACTGAAGTGGTAGATTCCACATCTTTTAAAAGTTGATCGAAGATTTGTTCTTGACAGACTTAAGTTGTAGGCTCAGCATGGTATCTCACATATGGTATCCATAGGAAATGATGATGATGTAATTTCTCACATGAATTTTTCCTCTGTCATTAATGAATATTTTCTAAAATGGTTTGAAACATCCCATGGCGAGTGGTTGTAGGGCATGACGAAAAGAATAATGTTGTTGTGCCCAATCAAGGGCTGCCAAAGATATGTGTGATCTGGACCTGTCATACAACAGAAATAGTGGCTGGGATGAATCACACCTTTGTACATAGCTGATGAAATGTTCCTTGAGATATTTCCCAAATACTTGACCTCTGTACCATCCAGTCTCACTAACAGTACCAGAAATACCAGTTGTTGCACCCTCAAGCAATTCATTTCTCATTTGCTTTCCCAGAAATACAAAAAAGCTGATACTTACATTTCTAAAGCATTTCAAATAGATAAAGCAGTCAACTTACAGTAAACCCATGATTTACATTTATTCGACTAACCCAAGCCTCATGTCTGTGCAAATTAATATTAACACCCAAGCAGAAAAATACATGCTGAGACACACGCAAAAGTGCAGCATAAGTTCCTAAGTTGGATTCTGGAAGCATTGCTCAGTCTCAGTGTTACCATTGTGGTAACAGCATCTCTGCTTAAGAGGTGAGAACAAAAAGGAAATTAGGACTGCCACATGGCTTAGTGAGGAAACTCTCCATACAATTAAGGACAATGTGAAAAAAATCCAGGAGTGCTGTAAGAGCACTAAATGTTTATCTACTGCCCTTTATCATAACCAAGGTAGGCTATCATGGAAAAAAATGGAACACATACTGACATGAATAGAGCACCAGAATGAAGATCCACTTTTGACTCCAGTGATTCAAACAAAAGCACGCAGCACTTATTAAGTGTTAAAATGTGATGATCCTAAAGCCAAGCTATTTAATGCACATGCCAGATGGTTTGATTGATTTAAGCATGTCATGGCTTTCATAATCTCAAAGTGAAAGGCAAAGCAGCAGCTGCTGCAAATAAATTTCTTGCACTCCGACAGGCTATCACTGCAGCAGGAAGCATAATGGACTCTCCCACAGCAGTGTTCAAAGGACTTAACAAGTCACCACCATCAAAGCTATTGTCAGTCATTTAAATAATAATAATAATAATAATGACTTTATGTAAAGAAGAAGCTGATTTGGTCAGCTGACCAATCTTCCATGAGGCCTTCTACAATTATATACAATATTACAAGAAGAAATGCTATTAAAAACAAGATTATTCATCTACTGTTACAATAAAATATGCACAAGACATTAAAAATGAATACATACAGGATTCATACAAAGAGTAGTAGTGAACATGTGCAAAACATTATAGATGAGTACATGATATAACAATGTTTTAAAGAGCAGTAGTACTGAATGAAACAAAATCATACAAATGATTGTTTTGTACATGTTGACTAAGAAGCTTTTAAAAAGCTTGGCACAAGTCAGCTGACTTTATATAGGGTGGATTGGAATTCCATAGTTTGGTTCCAGAAAATGTGTGAAATGGTCATTGTTTATTTCTGAATGTTGACCTTTTATATATATTACAGTTATAAGCATGTGTAGTGGTGGTCAAGAAATGTCTCCCTCTCTCTGGTTTTTTATTTGTTTTTGTTTCTTGCTTAGATTACTGAAAATCATATTTATTTTTAAACAAGACAAACGACATGTTGTTATGGCAGTTATGGCCATATTAAATCAAGTCATATTAGGCCCTGGGACCCATTTAAAATTTGTATGTATTCAATTACGTCTAGTCTGTTTCAATAATTATTTCTGAGACATGATTTTGCTCACAAATAAGGTATGGCACAAGGACGGAACATCAATCTGAGACCTTGAAAACTGGTTCAAGTTAAAAGAACCAAATCAAACCTTGAGAACCTCCCAAGACCTCTGCATAGCAACATAGGCTGGGTTAGGGCCAACAAAGCTGAGAAAAATCTTGCTTACAAGCACCAGCTGATGTCCTTTTCGAAGCATACAATATCACATTGTAACTTTAAAAATTGGACTAAGTTCACCAGAACTTAACCTGGTCCTAAAAAGTCCCAGATAAGCAATGTATTTGCATATTTTATGCAAACAAATTAACTAAATATGCATAAAATTTTTTAATGCGCTTAAAATAAGCACTAGTCTAATTTTAAGCATACAGTCCAATTTTGTCTGCATAATAGTCCCACCTTAACAGCAGTCAACCTTTCATTATGGTGTGTTTGATTTAAATACAAACAACAGAGTGAAGTTTCAGATATTCTGTGCCCATCTGCAATAGATGTACCCTATGACTGGGAGAAAAATCAAACAGAGCTATTTATCTAAGTGCATCATACTTAATTTTTGTCAATGGGCCATTTGATGACTTTTCCATGGCCTCACAATGTTGGATGATTAAAAAGACTTCATCTAGGAACATAAATTTATGTCACATGAATTTCACAAAATACCATGCTGAAATTTTTAAAATTCAATTAATTCCAAACAAGGGAGATGAATATCCAATTAATTAAGATCTTATGCAGACTTTTGGTCTTGGAATCCGCAAGAGGCATCCACCTATCTTATTAGGCTTAAACGAAGGGTATCATTAACAGATAAACAAAAGATAGATGGTGGAGGGAAGGAAAGTACAAAAACAATGTATTTTTACTCCATCTCACACCCATTCCCCATCCACAAACCCTCCTCCTCCCCAAGAACAACTTATTCCAGGGGTCAATGATACAATGTCATTGTAAAATTTATCCATAATATTTTCAATTTAGATCAAAATCACAAAATGTACGGCAGGGAGATTGATAAAGTCAGAGGAGTACAAAAAAATGCCCCTGTTGCCCTATTTAATCTCTAACTTGTGACTTGGCAATGGTATTGTAATGGACAAGGTAGTCAGGAAGTGTGTTACTAATAATTAGAGCACTACCTGCTCTCTGCCTTCTAGTAGGGTTACTATGGCGACAGTCAATCAGTTCCTTGTCATCAGAACTCAGGACATGTTTGCTTGTCAAGTAGTCATAGAAATCTTCAGCATAGATGTATTTTGTCAAGATAAAAGTGTTCTCGATCAGAAAGTTCTCATATTCAGATTCATGGTCTGCCATGGTTACTGGGCAGCTGGTTAGCTGGGTGTGGGCTGTACATACTACAGGTGCTTCTACATGTGTCTGAAAAAAAAAGGAAGAAAATGATAAAATATAGCCACTAAATTACACAGCAGTGCCTCTTAGGGAACAAGGCGGACTGTAATGTGACTGTGTGATAAATGCTACAGATCTGTTTTGACCTGCACCCCTAATTTTGAGCTCCTTTGGTAGGTCCTTGTGTCTGCATGTGTGGGGGTGTGCATATATATGTGCACGTGTACTCTGTGTATGCAGCAAGCTTCCAAAAACACCTGTATATGCCACACATGCCCAATGCTAACAATACTTTGATCGCAAAAATACTCCTGTCAGACATTCATAGCCATGAATTTAACTACTCAACAATAAAATCAATTCAAACCCATTATATGACAAGAAAGCATGGGATGGCAAATCTCCATTATGTCAGGTGTCAAACTGCATCGAGCATCAGTAATAATTACTCATTAATCATGGCTTCTGCACTTCAATAAAGTAGATTAAGGCATACATTGATACACCCAATTGATCCCATCTATACTGCTATGCATTAAGGTATATATTGCTATGACCAAGTGATCCCATCTATACTGCTATGAATTAAGGTATAAAATGCCATGCCCAAGTGATCCCACTGACACTGCTATGCATTAAGGTATACACTGCCATGCCCAAGTGATCCCATCTATACTGCTATGCATTAAGGTATACACTGCCATGCCAAAGTGATCCCAACTACACTACTATGCATCCTGTTAAGCATTAGATAGAATCTCCAATTTAAGTTGCTGACATTGTTATAACAATAAATACCACTTTTGTTTTAAGTTAACATAATGATGCAGAGAACAACAGGAAAGTAAAAATCAATCACCCAAGCAAAGCACCATAGAAAGACAAGGCACCAATATTTTCACCACTGTTATCATAAATCTTAAATATACACAACATACACAAACCAGCATGAATTAAAAAAGGTTTTTGGGATTAAAGTTTTAATCCAAAGAAAATTGAAAAATTAAAGCAACAAAATTGTCAGACTGGTTCTCATGGCTGAGATAGACAAAACAGTTTTGCAAGTTAAGTTAAAAGCATGAGGAGATGAACAATGTTGACAGACCAGGTGTTTCAAATTTTTCAAAAGTGAACCCTTGTTGACCATGTCGGATATAATGATGATATACATTCCTCAAAAGCTGAAATATGGTAAAAATAGCTACACTTTTGTTACGATGTTTGACAAAGTTTACAACAAATTAGTTGAAGATATGACAGTATTTCAAAAATTACGCACTGAGTAATAGTTTTAAAGCATTTATCCTATTAGGTACTGGCAGCTCAACAGTCTAAAGAAAAAAAATGTTACACAGATGGCCAAACATTAATGTTAATTTAGTAGAAATCATTTTTCTTCTTTCAATCAGTGACCTTGGTCTTTACTTTCTGATTTTTCTCTACCCTATGTGCAAGTCGTCCACACAGTATGGTAACTGTTGATGTCAGAGAACTCAAGTGATTATGTTGAAGCCCAGTTAGCCCACTTTTTTTTTTTTTAGTCTGTGTGGTCTTGACCTTCAATTTTTGCCCAATATCAATAGGGTTCATCCTTATCCCAAATGCAAGCCATCTACAAAGTTTGGTAATCAATGATGGTGGAGAACTGGTGTTATTGCGCAGAAAGCATGTTTCTTCTTTTAGTCGCAGCAACATTTATTTTTTTTAATTTTTGACTCTGAAATTGAAAGGTTTCTTCCTTATTATAAGTGCAAGCTATTCACATTGTTTGTTAAGTGTAGATGATGGAACTAGAGTTACTGTGCAGAAACTAACCTCACAAAAGATTGACAGACATATGCACAATGTCATGACATAGTATACACTGAGATGGTGGTCATAATACATAGGATAAAATCCATGAAATACAAGATCAGAATTTTTCTTATATCAATGACACTTTTTAAAAGTGTAAACAAGAACATGAGCTTGGCACACAACATGTGGCATTTAAACAGGTTGCCTAGAACAGTCACCTCTTTTTTATTCCCCCCTCCATAACAGATTGACCACTGGTTCAGGGAACACCATCCCATGGCCATGTTACAATTAAACATTTCTGGTTATCAGATAATCAAGGGACAATAAATAAGATGTATATGACAATAAAACAAAGAAAAAAAAAATACATGCCTACTGCATGCAATATCTTTAAAGAGACAATCAGATCTACATACACAAACATACAGCATCAAGGTGATATACCTTTTAATGATGTTACAGTATTTTGGGCTTGTATTCCATCAAATCATAATCAAAGAAACAATTTTGCAAAACAAAAAAGGATTCTTATAAAAACTGCATATTCATGACTGAGGTCCATCTTTTATGAAATTGGGCAGAGGAAATGGCATTAAAGGCAGAGAGGGTTGGGGGGAAGCCATCTGTTTCTATCAAGCTGGACTACTATGTATGTATGTATGTATGGATGTATATATGGATGGATGGATGGATGTACACACACACAGGTACACACACAAAGGGTACATATGGTAAATGTGTAGCATTCATAGACATGCATTAACAATTATACAGAAGATCAATTACATATATATATATTTTCCGTCTTCATGATGGATCATGACATCAATTACATTGTCTGCTTACCCCAATATACCACAGTGTGTGCTGAAAACACAATATATTCCTTGATTTTAAATCTAAAATGTCTCAAACTTAAATTTCCCTGTAAGGAAATTGAACAAGTTAAACCAAGTATGTCTGACAAATACTTGACTGCCAAAGAACTAGCATGCCATATACTGATCTGCCACAAGCCTGGAACAGAATTACCATACATTCTCGCTTACGAGTCCAACTGCAAACTGCACAGACCCAGATCTTTGTTGTTTGCAGCTTGACACAACTTATAAGTGAGTATATACGGTATATGGTTGTGTATTTCTAACCAAATTCTCTTTTAAACTGACTGATTGTTGATTGAAGTGCACATTCCTAAAAAAAATTGTTTCTACTTGAATCATGGAAAATACAAAAACCAAGCTATATTCTTAACCTCTATCCTATGCATTCGCTACTTTAGGAGGCTACCAATTTTCGGGGATTTTGTGGTTGCAAGAAACCATCAAATTTAGAGACCCAATAAAGAAGTGTTCTTTCCATGAAAGAATAGTATTACCTATCTATGAAACAATTATATGATCTTTCCATGAAACAATTATATGATCTTTCCATGAAACAATAAGATGATCTCTTCATGAAACAAAAAAATGATCTTTCCATGAACCAAAAAAAGTGATCTTTCCATGAAACAATAAGATGATCTCTTCATGAAACAATCAGGTCTTTAATGAATAAGATGAACTTTCCTTTGAAGAAAATGATCTCTTCTCCAATCCATGAATTTAAGTATCAAAAAAATGTCATTTTTCACAAAACCACAAAAATGCACAGTACACCTATGGAAAAAAAATTAATTTATAATATAGAAAAACGTATATGTAAACTTTAAGGAAGAGAAACTGAACTTTAATTATGATATGAATAAAATAAAACATGAAAACAAAAATCATCGCAAACAAATATAATCCTAAAAGATTCAACAAGACAAGGTGGGCCTGAGTGTGCCCCTAGCTGATGTCCACCTAAAATCAGCATTATTTGTGAAAACTTTAAAGGATTTACTCCCTGATGCTTTCTGTGAAAATGTGGTCACCTGGTTTTTGAGAAGTAGTAGTACATGTATTAAGGCTTTCCTACTTTTAGTAACTATGGCCATATCGAATAATGGATCAATATCATTTGTACAAAAAAGAAAAGCCTTTGATGCCTTTTGTCCACTCTGGTCAAATTCTGTTCAAAATGTCTTTTAGCAAGCAGTCACTTTGTTCATTTACTTCTGTATTTCAGTAATACAGCCAAACTTGATGGCAGATCAGCAGCATTTGTACAGACCCCAAAAAACTCCATGCAAGGATGCTTTGTTATATCAAATTTGACCAAAGTCAGTTCAGCAGTTTTTGAGCTGTCATTTTAATTGCTTGTTTTATAATTTCAGTAACAGTGGTTACATCTGATGGCAGCTTAGCATTATGCGGATGAAAGAAAGGCCTTGTTAAGGCCAAAACCTAATGACAGTATCCTAAAAGAATGGTCTTGTTAAGGCCAAAACTTAATGACAGTATCCTAAAAGAAAGGCCTTGTTAAGGCCAAAACCTAATGACAGTATCCTAAACAATACCACGCACCTCTGTAAATGACAGTTTCTGAACACTAATTCACACACAATGAAAATTAAGCTGAGAAGGATTATGTTGGCACAATAAGTTGCTATACTGTTTATTAATGTTCGTGTTATTTAACTTCATTTTTTAGACAGTATATGTGTATACATTACCACAAACTAATTGTAGTAAGTGGTTGCAATAAAATGGGGTACAAAATGTTTAAAAATATTCAACATAATGTGATCTGAAAATGCCTGCCACAATACAAAGAAAAATTTACATGGCGTAAACGACATCCATCGTGCATCGAACTGGTGACACACTGATCAACACTCCTTGCATAAACCAACTTTACAAAACAATTGTTTGATTCAGTCCTAAATGCTCAACAATTCTCCCATTTACAAAACAACTTTCTTTTTCTAATTGTCTTTGGGTTTTTTCCACAACATGTAAAAATAAAAAAAATCAAGGTTTTATTTTCTGGTACCACAATACTGCCGAAGCTAAAGTTGGGACAGGGTACAGGTCTATCTTAAACATGTCTCAATAGTCCTTATCACAGGTTACTTCCCCTGCTTTCCTTGAACACTAATTTCATGTACCAAACCATGTATTAGACTGTAGAATGTACTACTAGATATACATGTTTTCAATACGAAATTATTAGAAATTAATCTCTTGGCATTCTATATGTATTATAAACAAGCAAAAAGTAATTGAGTGAGGGGGGAGGGAGTATTATATACTATGAGAAAAAGATTATTTATACATGTATAACATACAAACTGAAAATTATTTTGCAACTACACCGCATTTCTGGTAAAGTGTACCTCTGTCCAGAAAGTATCTCCTGATCTCACATTCACCCTGAAAAATGATATCTCTAGAATGTTCACATGCTCAGCCAATCACAGTTAAGAAATCATCTACCTAATATCCACAACTGTTACTCACAGCCAAACTGATCCAAGATCTCAGTAGTATAAGCTTATGTACCAAGTTTCAAGTAACTGGTTCAAAAGTAAATTCTCTAGTGTACTTACGCCAAAGCTTGGCCAATCACAAGCAAGAATACTTTGCTAATCTGCATACATCTTACAATCAAACATGCTAAAGATGTCTATAAAATAAGCTTGTGCATCAGGTTTGATAACAATAATAATAACTTTATTTAGAAAGCATCACTCAATTACTTACAGGAACTAATCTACCATGAAGTCATAAGTTACATATGTCATATGTAGGCTTGTACAAAAATAACAAGAGAAAAGAGTGAAGCCAACAAGCTTTGTATATTTTAAAAAAATAATTTATTTCCCTAGAAAACAATGTAAAAATTGGAAATAGGACTTAAGGTTTGTGAATATAATCCAAAATTTAATCCTAAGATTGAAAAATACAAGTCCTGTCACTAAACAGTTTTAATTGAATCCGGGTTCGAATCTCGAAATTTCAATATGGAGGCGATGACGTCAGATGAGGTCATTGTACTGGCAGCAACAGATCCTCAATTGAATCACAGTTTATAATGTTTCCGTATAGAAGTTCTGAATAAATTTCCACTGAATTTCTGTGTCCCACAACTTTTTATTAAAAAAGTACACTTGTTTAGTCTTCTAGAGAATAAATTATTAAATCCAAAAACAGATGAAAAACAAAATGGCAACAACAATTAGAAACACCTTGTTCCCTCAAGGTGTTAAGAACGACTGAATAAATTTAATACCAATTGGCTGTTTTAAGCCTCGATTTTAGATCACATGGTACTTCACGCGATAGGCTACATGATTTACTAATCTGAACATCGCAATAAAAAGAATGAAAATTAGCACATAGGCAAGAATAGCCCTATCTAAGAACCAAATTTTCACACTGAAAATATATAAAAATAAAACATTGTTTATTCAGACTAACATGTAGGCCGAAATGACCATGGCAACAGCCAATCGTTTTCACTCAATGTTTACAAACTCTAAGAACCAAAGTGAGCTAACAATAGTGGTAATGTAATAGCTTTTACATTCTATACAAACAGAATTTACTTGAAAAAATATCGAATCCCGTGAAAATAATCATTACAATAAAATGTAATGAAACAAAAAAAATAAATAAAAAAGAATTTTAAAACTAACACACAAGCAATTTAATTACATATACGTAACACATACAATATATACAGTATATGCAGCACAGTGTGACAACATGTGGCTAAACACTAAAGAATTGAGATAGTCTGAAGCAAATTGTTTGACGGTTGCAACCCTTATTGAATTTATTCAAAGAAAATCAGAACATAACACAGCAAAGTTTGAGGAATCAATAACAGTTTACCAAAACAGTATACGACAGGTGTAAAACCTAATGACAATCTTTCAAAATATGAAGTCTCTACATTATGCACAACCTTGGCCACCACTTTATTAATATGAATGCTTTATTAATATGAATGCTTTATTAACATGTCACTTACTAATCCAAGATTTTAATTATATAAGCTTATACATTAAGTTTGATTACAATCTGTCCAAAATGAAGCCTCTGCAATGTTCACAAGCAAGCGTTCATGGCTCTATCAACACAAATGATAGACGCAGGGCCATACAAATAGCTCACTTGATCTTCAGCCAGGTTAGTTCAAATCCCATCACAGTTCCTTAACTTCATGCTTGCATCCAAAAATATTTCCAAGAACAGTTTTTAAAAATGAACAAATTTAAAATGTTCTTGTGATTCAGAATATCACTGTCTATATATACAAGTTTTTTGTTACCTCCTCCATGTTGATTCAGGATGAGCAGATTAAAGTAAAACACTTCCTGCCCTTTTTTGATTTGTCAGCTGGTATAATGATCACAATTACCCCTAGCATTCTGTTATCCATAGAGCACAACACTGTGTATATACACAAAGTCTTTCCCACAATTAAGTTCCCCATCTTTATGGCTCTGAAACTGATCATTATAAAGTCACAAGCCGACTTCAAACATATACATGTACTGAACACCTGAATTCTCCAATCACCAAATGTTACTTTACCACAGAAATAATGTAAACTGATCTGTGCCAAATCCATATTTTGCATGTGAATGCTGATATGAAACTACATATAAATTAACACAGAAACCCACAGGCCAATGAATGCAATGTATAATCACAGACAGGTAATTTTTATATCCATCCATGTAACACTTGGTTTTCAGTCTCCTGACATGACTGCAGTCCACTGCTTTGAAAGTTATTAAAACGTGTAGGCCTTATAAGGAAAAGTACAAGAATTTCAACGACAGACTGGGTTCTATGGTTCTAAATAAGAAAACCTTGCCTCCACTTACTGCCAAAAACCGCACATTCCTCCCGATATACTGAAAACCAACTGTACTCAAATATATTTCACTCTTGCTTATGAAATACCTAGAATTTATGTTCTGATTATTAAAAAAACTGACAGGGCAGTCTTTGTACAATAATCTACAGAATTAAAGTGAAGACAAATAAACATTTCTACAAGAAGGAATTTGTTTTGGAAGCAAACACTTGCCTCCCCACCACCACCACAATGGCATGTCATTGTGCGACTCTGGTACTTGATGGAAAAACGGAAAAATCTTAAAATGTGTACAAAACAGAACTGAACGAAATGAAAGTTTATACCATAAAATACTATATATTGCTTGCTTATAAGACGAATCTAACTGCAATATTAGTAAATACATGAATGAAAAATTTGTAAAATTAATAAATAAAGTAATCTCAACAATCTCAATGATGCCTGAACAGAATATACATTAATAAATAAACAATGATTTACAAATGTAAGTAAGTACATATTGACACAACAAAACAGAATATACATTAATAAATAAACAATGATTTACAAATGTAAGTACCGGTAAGTACATATTGACACAACAAAACCAATTCAGGCTAATTCTTTCTTAATAGGATGTCACAACAGACAATATACATTACTGGCCTCTTCATGTACCCAATTAGATACCCTGATGCAGGACCTTTAATATAATATTAAGATGGTGGCATGCATTTTATTAAAAGAAATTATATCAAATAAATGTCCCATGGTCCCCAAAACATCTCAATTTTCAAAGACATTTTTTCAAAGAAAAAATTTCTTCAGGTTCCATGTACAATACAAAAACCAATTCAATGAACACAATTAACAGTATGTGAGACCTCCTGGAAGTAGCACAATCTACGGCAATTAAACAAATTACCTATAAATGTATTAAGTAGCTCACCATATGAGTCAAAGGTAGAATAGTCCAAAATCGCTGCTTGAACTATTGCAACACTCACAAAAATAATATTTGCTTGGATCATAATATGAATTAGTATTGAGCTGGTACAATTTATTGTTATACAACCACATGTGGGTAATAATTACTGACAGATATTGCAATTGTTAGCAAACACTGTATTTAGGTAACCTACCTTTAAAATCAAGTTCACCTTCAAATATAAAAGGGAACAGAAAACCGTATCTATTAATTTTAACAAATGAAACCTGATCCATTATCTGTAACAGCTGCAACACAGATTTGAAACCCATTAGACTAGTAAAATGATGTACCTATGCAAGCACAGAGTTATTGACAAAACCAACTTTTTGCATACTCTTTACATAAGTTTTTGAGTACTCTTTCCCTTTCAACATTCTAAACTATTTTGTTAATTCCAGATTTCATAAAGTTTTAATCCTGATTTCTGAATGTTTGTCTGCACTGAGCAACAGAGCCTGTTGAATGTCTTTCTTTTACAAATTAGGTGTGGAAAGTTTTCATTCCCATCATTAGCAAATAGACAGCACAGTTTTTAATCTTTCTTGAACCAATTTTGTTTTTCACCCAGTGTTTTGGTTTTCTTGTTGAACATTTCCTTTCTCCTGCTATTTCATTCTTTATTATGTCATCCTCTTTTGGTTCTTCAACTTTCTCTTCTCTTAATTTGTCTTTTCTCTTTTCCTCTAACTGTTACTGATAGGTATGTGGGACAACATTATGTAAAACACAGTTCCCTTGTCATGGATGCCAGGTTGACAAGTCACGTGTGATAATCTTACGTAACACAATGTTCCCTTGTAATGGATGTTGGTGTTCACTCAAGGTATATAATGCTTGTAACAGAAGTTACAAAATATAAGAAAACTAAATGTAGCTGTCAAGCAATCTATGAAAATAAACAATCTCCACCAATTTTTAGCTCCAGTTGATACCAAGAAAAGTACTGTCAACCTGTCCCAATGATCACCTAAGTTCAGCAGTCACCTGGTCACAATGACAATTCTAATTCTGCCCCAACTTCCGATATAAAATGTCATCTACTCAGTGGTCACCTGTCTTCCACAGTCAATGGCCATGTTTCTTAAAAAAACCAGTAGTTTCACCGTCTTCCGTGGTCAGTGGCCATGAGTTTCTTAACCCAGCAGTTGTTTCATCCTGCATTCCATGGTGTGTGTGTGTGTGTGTGATCTGGATTTTTAACATAGCATTAACAAATTTTTCAGTTGTATCACTACAATGTCTGCAGTATGGCAGTTTATAGTGATGTCTAGCACTGGAGCATCATGCCGCAGACATATAGCACAATGTTCCACCCAGTCACATTATTCTGACACTAGGCCAACAAGACCAAACACTAACCTCTTAACGCTGAGCGCCTAGCGAGGCAGCTGTTAGTACCATCTTTATAAGTCTTTGGGATGACTTGCCCATGGTTCGAACCTGCGACCTCCCACATCTGAGGCAGACACTCTAACCACTAGGCCACTGGAGTGGTTGCCTTCCAATGATCACTGGAGCATATCAGCAGTGAGGCACTAGAGATATCCCTTATAGTTTAGATGTTACTAACAATAGACCAAGGATGCTTTTTGTTGTTGTTGTTGTTGTTGTGGGGCTTAACGCCATTTTTCAGCACACGATAGGCTATATATGGCGGCCAGTATTAATAGTGGAGGAAGAAACCGGGAAATCCCCGGAAAGAACCACCGACCCACGAGAAGCTACTGGCAAGCTTTCTCACATATCCACATTCGCCGAATCCTAGACTCAAACCCACGCAGACAGAGGTGAGATGGCAGTGATCCTTAACGGAAAGCTCTTTAGACCACTCGTCCACTCGGGGCCCACTGATGCTTTTTGTCATTCCCCAATCATCAAAGGTTGCAAACAAATGCTGCTTGTCTTTTGATCTTGGTGAGTTTGAGCAACTGCTTAACCTATCAGTTGTTTCAAGTGTTAAGACCGGTTTTCATGCCTAATTAGATCAACTGCCCAAACAAAATGTCAGTCATGTGTTTCAAAATCAGAGATAAGCTGCCAATAAGTAATATTTATCTAGGAGCCATTTCCAGTGATAATGAGATAAAAGAGAGAGAGAGAGAGAGAGAGAGAGAGAGAGAGAGAGAGAGAGAGAGTTAATAAAAGATAACAGAACAATTTCACTTTTTTAGGTGTACAATTGACTGATAAAAAAAAATCCCCAAACCTATAATGCTACTGATGGGTAATCAGACTATATAGGTACTAATGGGTAATCAGGCTATAAAGGCACTAGTGGGTAATCAGGCTATAAAGGTACTAGTGGGTAATCCGACTATAAAGGTACTAGTGGGTAATCCGACTATAAAGGTACTAGTGGGTAATCCGACTATAAATGTACTAGTGGGTAATCCGACTATAAAGGTACTAGTGGGTAATCAGACTATAAAGGTTACTAATGGGTAATCAGACTATAAAGGTACTAATGGGTAATCAGGCTATAAAGGTACTAATGGGTAATCAGGCTATAAAGGTACTGGTGGGTAATCAGACTATAAAGGTACTAGTGGGTAATCAGACTATAAAGGTACTAGTGGGTAATCCGACTATAAAGGTACTAATGGGTACTCAGGCTATAAAAGTACTAGTGGGTAATCAGGCTATAAAGGTACTGATGGGTAATCAGACTATAAAGGTACTAACTGGTAATCAGACTATAAAAGTACTAATGGGTAATCAGACTATAAAGGTAATAATGGGTAATCAGACTATAAAGGTACAAATGGGTAATCAGACTTGGTGTCTCATTGTTCATCAGCTTTCTAGTAGGTATCACAACCCCATTTGACCTTGCAGCCAGGTACATCTAAATTGTAAAAGTTTCACCTGTGTCAACAATTACATGCAAGCCTATTAACAATTTCCAAACATTGTTAAAATATGCACACTACATATATTTTGAAAGTAAATCTTCAAATGTTATGCACAAAAAGCATCTGATAGCAGAGCCAGTCTGATATCACAGATGCATCAATGAATCAAAATATTTTTTCCAGCAATAGTATGTCACAATACAGCTTCAGACTTCATACACAGAACAGCATTACAACGTGAATGATATAAATTGTCCAAGAATAAGTGTTACCATGTTGTCTTTCTCTAAGGCCAAAAACTATATCTGTGTTTCTAGTCAGCCAACCATCCCTGTTTTTCCATGCTGAACCTAGCACCACCCCACCCCCCTTTAAAATTTTTTAAAATTTTTTTAATTCCGAAATTGACTTATGCATCTAACTGAGCAGGTTTTTCCCAGTACTTGAAATGCCAAGTAAAGTATATATATATATATATATATATATATATATATATATATATATATATATATATACACACACACACACACTAATCATTAAAATAAATAAATACAATATTTTAACAAAATACCTAACTACCCTAATTTTAAAATGAGTCCAATAGGAAACACATAGTTTGGTCTCGGGGGGGGGGGGGGCCAAAGTTATAATGAAATAACAAGGCCACTAACAAAATGAACAAAATCTACTTTCTCGTACCTATTATTGTATATGCAATTATTTAGCTGCTACACACTTTTAAATTCAAAGAACGTTAGTCTCTTACAAATAGCAATCATCAATTGTTTAAAGTACTTTTCAAATAAAGCCAAGTATGCTTGAGAAAACAAAACCCATTGGCTCATTCAATCAAAAATGTTCAATCCCTGTTTTAGCCAACAGAAAAAGTGCACTCACAACCAATGGAATTCAAGTCAAGTGAATTAGAGCCAACAAAAATCATTTCTCAAGCAATCCAGGGTATTCAACCCAAGTGTGTTTGAGCCAACAAAACCCATTTCTCAAGCAATCCAGGGTATTCAAGACAAGTGTGTTTTAGCCAACAAAAAACATTTCTCAAGCAATTCAGGGTAAAGTCAAGTCAAGTGTGCTTGAGCCAACAAAAACCATTTCTCAAGCAATCCAGGGTATTCAAGCCAAATGTGTTTAGCCAACAAAAACCATTTCTCAAGCAATCCAGAGTATTCAAGCCAAATGAGTTTTAGCCAACAAAAACCATTTCTCAAGCAATCCAGGGTATTCAAGCCAAGTGAGTTTTAGCCAACAAAAACCATTTCTCAAGCAATCCAGGGTAATGAACAAGCCAAGTGAGTTTTAGCCAACAAAAACCATTTCTCATGCAATCCAGGGTATTCAAGTCATGTGTGTATGAGCCAACAAAAACTGTTTCTCAAGCAATCCAAATTATTCAAGTCAAGTGTGTTTGAGCCAACAAAACCCATTTCTCAGACAATCCAGGGTATTCAAGACAAGTGAGTTTGAGCCAACAAAACCCATTTCTCAGACAATCCAGGGTATTCAAGACAAATGAGTTTGAGCCAACAAAAACCATATCTCAAGCAATCCAGATTATTCAAGTCAGGTGAGTTTGAGCCAACAAAAACCATTTCTCAGACAATCTAGGGTATTCAAGACAAGTGAGTTTGAGCCAACAAAAACCATTTCCCAAGCAATCCAGAT